>CAIGRB010051867.1:0-22209 GCA_903798255.1 Fraxinus quadrangulata | reverse complement strand
AATAATGTCGAGTGTAATTCAATACTCCCGATCAAACATCCATTATTCAATCCTCCCTACCAAACAGGCCAAAAGAGTTCAAGGAAATGATAACACAATGGTGCAGCAAAATACCAGATTGTTAATTGTTAAAACACTTAAAAAAGAATATATCGAAAACTTACATTTCCCCAACAAAAGCTTTCTTTTTAAAGACTATATGAAAATGCTAAAGTTCTCACTAGTCTAAAGCAGAGACCTGACATAGTTGATTGACTGCGGAATCTACATAGTTTGGAGGAAATACACCAAGTGACAAGAAGATTATTAAAATTAATGCTTATTTTGTTTTCTCAGGTCGATTGAGGCTGTAGCAATTAGGAACGGTCCTGGGTGCTACTTTGACCATATGAACTAGAGACTGAATATGAAAAGTTAAAAGCTACATCAAAAAAATCAATGCCAGTGGCAGGCACAAGAATGAACATATCTGAAAGCTTACCTCAACTGAAGCTTGACAATGGTCTAGTGCAGCTTGCAAGTCCCCAATCAGACAAAATGCTTGGGCAACATTGTCCTCCACCTGATAATGTTAAAACAGTATTATAAAACGAGTGAGGCCTAGAAGGTTACCAAAAAACCAGGAACCAGCCCGAAAACTGGTCTGGTTATAGCCTAAAATAATATAAGAGCAAGCAATATGAAGAAGATCTCCAGATAGGATGAATACAATGTTTGCAAAAACACATCATGTCCTCCATACACAAGCAAAACTAACTGTTTATTTATAACTCACCTCAGCAATTCTCTTGTTGTACGGATGCAAATGCATTCTGAGAATATTAATAGATTTCAAGGCATCCAAAAGCACAGTAGTTGGGACTTCATGGGAAGCTATTGCTTCTTGCAACCTAATGAATATTATACATTAAAGAAGCATAGGAGTGAAAAATACAGTTAGAGGTGTACCTATACATAGATGTATACACACACATAAAGACCAATGTATATTCTACTGCTGATGTAATTATAGCACTAAAATTATGATCGTGTACACAATTAAATACAGATAACCGTTGGCATGTTTATTATTGTTAATACCTGCTGACAAACATCTCAGCTTTGACAATCGTTGCTTGTGAAGCTTGTATATCATGATATGAACCACAACTCCAACAATGCCCCGGCTCAAATTGACCATTATGACAAGTTTGTTGAAACACAAGACAAGCCACTTTTTTGATGTCATCATCAAGCATATCAGCCTTCTATGTATCAGGAAATTCAAATTCAGATAATGAAAAAATAATAATAATAGTTGTTCACAACTTTAAACGTAGTTATGATCTCATAGGATGAATATATGAGGGCTACATAATCTGATGTAAATGTGATATTATTGATCGCAAAAATTATCCTGTCAAGAAGAAAAAGTATAAAAATGTTGAATGATTTTAATTGTAAATTTTAAGTAAAACTAGATGCTCATGTGAATTTGAAAGAACAAAACATGCATGAATTCTAACAGGCGAATCCGGTCCCTTTCCAAGTTAAATCTTTAAATATAACTGCAAGATATCTTTAATGGCCTTTTGAGAAAAACAGTATAATTTACTCTACAAAATGATGAAGATTACATATGAACATGTTCTACTGTATAAAATAATGAAGGTTGCACATGAAGAACAATGCCTGCTTAGGAGTCCTCCGAGCTGTAAGGATATCACATGAGTTTTTAAGTTTCTGTTTCTCATATTTGGCAACACAGCTGTCCAGGACTACTCCATAACAATTTGGTTTTGTACACCGATAAGCACTTATGACGAGATCAGATGGATTTGGATGAGCACAACCACTACATTGACAGATAAATAGGTATCGATCTTTCAACAACTGCTGACGGTCTTTGCAGGAGTACTGCCCAACCTGCAACACAAATTACTATTTCTGTCAGCTTTCTATTTGATTGTAGTGGAAGTGTAAATTCAGATTTCCCTATTGTTCCAAGTCATTTCAAGGGCAAGCATCTCATTTATGATGAAGAGGATGAGTTTCAAAAGATTGCTTGAGAGTTCCTGCATGATGGAACCATGCATATCCATGATATATATCTTCTAACAAGCAAGCCTTTTACAAACAAGCCAATTCATTTGGGACCCTGCACTCAAAGAACCCCCCTGGCTCCGTGTTTTTAAGAAATTATTTGCAGAAGATATGTCAAAGTGGCTTCTTACTTCCCAAACAGATCCCCTTGTGTCTATGGACAAATAATGGTTAGACAAGAAAGCACTTCAAATTGTTATTAGTCATCACGTGTCTTAGATTCTGTGTTTAATGGATCTTTTTGCTCTAATACTCTACCCCCACGTAATTAATCAAATTTCCTACCAACACCTATCTGCTCCAAAATGCTACTTAAATTGTGTGGTCCAAGCAAACTTCTGGTGGATCACAATGGAAATTTTAAGCATAAAAGTCATAACCAATTTAGAAAGAAATTGACTACTCTAAAGTGGCATATCTTGGAACGTTGACAATCAGATAAATACACTTGGCACTGGCAGCACAGGGGGGACAAAAATTAAAGGCCAAGGAAATCAAGATAAAAGTGCCTATCATGTAAAAATTCTTAATCATTACAAAAAAGAGGGAATACTAAATTTAATAGGAAAACCTGTGGGCCATAAGAGAGCTCTAATTCGTGCCCTGTTGCTACAAATTCTGTTGCTCGTATGTAGAGAGTGCGTGAAAGGAAATATGCATGAACACTCGGCTGGCAGGAGTGGTTGAACAAACTGCCAACTGAATATACAGCTTGACCCACTCTTACCTGAAAATATCACCATACAAAATACTGGTTTATTAAAACTATAGCATAGTGCTTCAACCAAATTGACAGTGTAAACAACACCATATTCATTTGGGTACATGAATATAAAAAGAGACAATTTTGATTGGAAAAGAAGTCCCTACAAAGGGAACTTGAGAGCCCATTGTGTCAGATGTACTGTTATTTGTCAAAAGAAGAATCTTTGTCTAAGAATCTTTATGTATACAAGGTTCATTCCTGAGGAAGTGACTGATAGGGAAAGAAAATATGAGGTTTTAAAAACTTTTAACATACACAAATTCATGAATATGCATAACATAAGACACACACCTACCCTCCCAAAAAGAAAAGGAAAAGGAATATAGAATACTTCTAATTATTTAGCTAAGACAACTTCTGTTGTGAAGGAAAATTTAAAAGAGGAAAATGTATACTAAGACTCAAAATGTAATCATGCTTTCATTTCCTTGCTCCATTGGTTCCACTGTAATGGAGATCTAGCATGCTTTGTGCATCTAGTAAAAACATTTGATGTAAAATCAATCTGCATCCTCTCAAGCAGAATTAATTTTTTTATTTTAAGTTGGCTTTGCTCAGTCATTGACATTGAACAATGTTCGAGTGAATTGGCATATCATTTTTAATATTTTTATTTTAAGTTGGCTTTGCTCAGTCATTCACATTGAACAATGTTCAAGTGAATTGGCATATAATTTATTTCTTAATGATCATTCATCAAAACCTCTTACAGAAATGTGGCAATACTGAGGAAAAGTATCGCACACCTGTTCTACAGTACTTGTTATGTCACAATCCAAATGACCCTTTAAATCTGGAATTTTCATACGGACAATAGCCATGGAATTGACCCTGATTTGCGATAGAAGTATAACAATCTGCATTAGGAAATCAAAAGCAAAATTATGGTGTAATGTACTAAAAATTTATATAACAAGCAACATAGAGTTCCGCCTCAATTTCAACACCAAAAGCATTTAGCATTCTGGTAAAAAAAAATGATGACGTGTACATGAAAAGATGTTACCAAAATTTTATTTTTTGTCTCCTGTCTTTCTGGCATAGTCAATGGAAGTAGAAAGAATGAAAAGACAGATTTAGTCGGATCCCATATCTATTTAAATAGCAATTTGAGCAAACATGAAAAAATTGCAGTATGCAGTAACTTATAGAGTTATTCTCCAAGTCTTAGACTGATATTCAAATTGTCCATGATCAACAGGACGAGTGCGCATAAAAAATCTAAGAGTTTTGGGAGTGCAAAAACTAGCTCCAACATACACAAAAGTGTCTATCATTTAATTGAAGAAATTAGACCCGATATTATTGATCTTAATTAACTTTCTTAGTTATTCTAATTCATTAGAGAGAACATTCCTCATTCTCCAAAGAATATTGGAATCTAACAAAATGATTGACTTCATAGAGGTTTTGGATATATTAAAATAAAGTCATATACCACAATTAGTGGCTATTACCTGTGAAGCAATAACTGCACTCCTGAGAAGTTTCAATTGACAAACATGCTCAAGGCAGCATGACAGAATAGCAGAATATATATACAACTCCAGTTTATTCTCAGGAGAAAGTTGTCCATAGTTGTGACAAAGATCCTAGAAATAAACAAGGCCATCAGTTGCCATGTGAATGCTTTCACAAAATGAGAAGATAAAATACAAATTAAAGCAATTACTTTTTTACAAATACCAGAACTCCATGGATGTTAGAATCACTACAGTGACCTTGTTGCTGCATATATCTCATAATGACACGACCAGCCAGAACTATGTCAGATGGCAAGACGGCAGGCCAATGCACACCTTGACATTCATGTCTATGTTCAGCACTGTGCTCATTGTTTGAACTAAAAATACCAACTGAAGTAACTTGTCTAACATAATCTTCGAGCTCATCTGATAAATTTTCAGGAAATTCACATCTTCTCAGATGGTTGCAAAGATCATATCCTCCCGCTTGCACTTGACATTGCATTGAGCAGTATAACGGTATAGAACAAGATGTACAGGGCACTGTATCAGCTGGTAGTTCGTTGAAGCAGAAGTGACAGTGAGTATCTCGGCACTGCTTCAATATGATCTGCATAGCACTTTGTTTAAGAAAGAAGACATTTTGTGGATCCAAATTCATGCAGGAATTTGGCCTGTCTCATAAGTGGCAATGGGAGATGGTTTTAACTGACAACTTAGCATTAAGTAATTTGCCAAGAAATATGACAGAAAAGCAACCCGAGGTGAGCAACCAACATGCTGATTGAAATTTTAGTGATTGCAAGACTACTAGAGTGGCACAATCCAGTCTTTAAAACGATATGTAATCTTAGAAATTATGTTAAGGATAGAAATGGATCCAAACAATAATACAGTTCAACAACTTTGCTGTCAACAAAGATTTAATTCATACCGCAGCATAAGGATCTTCTTTATGAATTAAAGAGGCTTGAGGTATGTCACTCAAAGAAGCCATTCCCCTTCCTTTCGTTGCTGTAGACACAGAGTGTAACTTTATTTGGAGTGGTTCATCTGTCAAATAAGACCTACATTATAAGACATTAAGGAAGTAAAACAACCATTTGTTGCACATGGATGAAAAGGAAAAAAAATGATGAAGCTAAGGCATCATAAACAATTAATAAAACAAAAATGTTGGAGATATGCTATCAAATGTCCTACATCATGTAGACACTGGGATGATCTTGGATTTCTAAGGACGTTGGGCTACTGCTAATTGGTTAAACATTAAGGATGGAACCCAAGTCCCAAAAAGTGGATCAGAGCCTTCTTCCATACTTAAGGCATGTAGATGCACAACATAAATCTTCAAACAGGTGCAGAAGATTAGGAAGAAAGTGTGGGCCCCATTCAATTGCAATGGCGGGAGACTACAAGATAATGAACTCTGTGTGATTAGACTCTAATGGAGTAATGGATCTGGTTGAAGTGAAAGGAGATGGATGGCAGAGGTCAACACTTGAGGGGAGTCATGACCAAGGTTTTAAAAAGCATGCCAAGGTCAAGCGTCAAGCCTTACGAGCCTAGGCGTTTTCATAATTCTAATATCATTTTAATTATCCTAAGACCTTTTATAATTTATTTAATAACTATTCCTTTTAGTTAATTAGCTTATTCAACCTTAAAAACTAGAAAAATGGAAAAAAAATATTTAAATTAAAAAACATAAAAAGTAGGCGCCACTTTTGGCACCTAACCCAGAATTAGGCTGTCAAAAATAGAGCTGACCACCTTTTTCTGCACTTTAACTATATGCTCTACTCCTAGTGGGTTAAACTTTTGGGATGGAGCCCCAAGTCCCAATGGAAAAAGTTTATGAAAGATACACTTCGTAAATATAATGAAATGGTAACCAAATAACTCAATAATATGTACTTTATGACAGGCTCGTTAAATCTTTTTGGTGGGATAATATGCTTAGGATAAAATAGACTAAATGCTTTCCCCTCATTATGATTTATGAGCATAAAATAGCTTTATAATAGTGAATCTTAAGCTACATATGAACCAATAAGTTCTGCTGCAGCATGAGAGACGTGTGTGTGTGTGTGTGTGTGTGTGTAAGTTCTGTCTCAAGAACTGAAGTGTACAGACCCATTGTAAGTTAGGAAAGGCGTAGATACCAGCTATGCATGACTTGTTAATTGCAAGTCAAAATGTCTATCCATCACACTTGGGTGGAAAAAGATGTCAAATGAGCAATTCTTTACAAATGATATCAAACATATATGGAACTTTTCTTCAATACTTAAAATCACACTGAAGTGTTATAAAACCACAGATTGTTGCAGACAAGTGATTTCCCAAGTGCAGTGAAAATGCAGCGGCTTGGAATAAAATTACATTAAATGTAAAAGAATGGATGTAAAGTTGTAAACTAAGGAGAGAATTCTAAGCGTAAAGATACCACCAAGGATTTCTGAGTTTCCATCATTTGGTTCCTCCAGGATACCACTTGTCTGCTTGGATTGGTCCAAGATCATCCTTAATTCACTTTCTATCTGTCTTTTTCCATTCAAAGATGTCTCCATCTTCAGTGACACATTCAAGTCTTCAATTGCATCTTTATAATTTCCCAAAGAAGCATTGGCCTTAGCCCTCCTAAACCAGGCCTACAGTAAGATTATTTAAAGAATTCAACCACAAATGCATGACACAGCAGAAATCCAAAAATAAAATAGGAAAATGTGCTTCCATTCCATTTAAATTTAATTTATTTAGATTTACAATGACTCATTGACACTTCTCCAAGGTGAAGAAATCAGTCAGCAGACAATAGCTCCAACAGAGAATTCCAGTTGACAGGCTTACACTCTAGTTGTAAAAATGACAAGCATTTTTGATAATTACTTTAGAATGATGGTGACGTGGGAAATAGCATATAGTTTTTTGGAGGCAAAAGGAAAGATTTTCTTGTAAAACTATCGAAATGCATTTCCCCAAAAAACAAAAGAAAAATTGACACCAGAATCCAGAAAGTTTCCAGACATAGCCAATCAGTCTAACGGTGTCGGCATGGATATTGATGAATTACTTTACCTTTGCGGAGCTAGGGGATATTGTAAGAGCCCGGGTGGAATCTCGTAGACACTCCAAAAACAGTCCCATTTTCTGAAGATAACATAAAAAATTTAGTGAACAAAGCAAAGATAGATAAAATATGTTAACGCAAGCGATATATTTATCAATTTTCTTCGTCATAAGTATACATTTCTTTTTCTTTCTTTCTTCTTTCCATGTCCTCCATGTGATTAAAGATACTAATGCACAACGGAAGCATTTCAACCAGTCTACAATTCCTTTTCTGCAGAGTATTTTTAGCGCATTCAATTAAGGAAGAATAGTTTGGAAAACTAGACAAGATTGATTAACCAACCTTAAGACCAAGCTTTGTTTAAACACAAAATAGGATATGAAGCATATTTTCCAACCCTGTATGTCTTATGAAACAAGCATAGGTAATTTGCTCTAATTGACATGTCCTCAGAATGAATATGACTCACATGCAAAGCTGATGCACGATTCACATATAGCATTCCAACCAGATTTTTCTCCATGTCTTCAGCGTCTGTTGGAGCAACGCGCAGAGCCTATTTCATCCATTCAAGAAACAAGAAAATCATGCTTAGAATTTATCATTTGAAGCACAATAATTTGTTAAAGAAACGAAAGAAAGAAACACCATCACCTGAAGTCTTTACTGAATACTTGATTACAGAAAGGGGTAGAGTCTCTACCAAAACCCTTGGCCCCAGTTTTAATAAATACGCGCAATTGATATTGTAAGAAATAAGATACACTAGCCAGAAATGGATATAGAACTCCCATCAAACTAATTCATTTCCTTATTTTATTTTTCCTTTGTTCATTGTTCCTGTGTGGGATACATTCTTAAGGGCTAGTTTATTTTCATTCGAAGTACATAAAAACTAACATGAATCAATCATCAGTAAACAAATAAACTTGTGAAACTAGTCTTTTTCATCCCGCTTTTCTTTATCTTATATTAACCAACTAGTAAGTTGTATCATACTTCCAAAGTAATAGCAGTCTTACTATTTTCATCAAATAAATAATAGTTCGTCAAAATCAAGTTACGTCAACTGAATAAACCTCCTACACCACAGAATACCAAAACTGTTGCTTTTCCCTTTATGCTGTCTCGAATAAGTAGTATAAAAAGTAAGTGTTTTTTGGACCTGTGAGTAGAAATGCAAGGCATTTGGATAATCCCTTTTGGAAAAGCACTCATTGCCCTTTGCTTTGTCTTTCAAAGCAGCCTCCTTGTTCTTTGCGCATAGTCCCATTTCAGGGCCCGTCAAGTCTCTAACCATCTAACAATAGCAAAAGTAAAATTATTAAATAAAAAACAAACAAGGCATATGATTTCAGCTTCAGATGCAGCGTATAAATATATACACAAACACATGCGTTAATCGAGAAGTTGTACTTGGTGAAATAGGGGCAAGTGGTTGAAGAATTCAAGGAGTGAAGTGCATGTTAAAGGCAGGTCATCGGGATTGCTTTCAGAAATTATCTGTTTTAGTGGGTCTGGAATTACTGATTTCAGTTTCTCCATGCCCACAAAATAAATTCTTCTTCTCGATGTGAAAAGACGCAATCTTAAAATGGCTGCGGAAAAAGTGATGTATAAATGTCTTCTCCGGCGAGAATTTCACCGGAGTTGCTACCCTCAACAGCCTACAACTATAATCGGTTAGGTAGAAGTTTGAAGCTCGAATTTTGGCTAGGTGTGCAGAAGTAATGTTTATGGGCTTCACGAGTTGATCCATGTATAAAAGCCCGCGGTCCAACAGCATTTAGCTGTCACATGTAGGGTATATGGGCTCAGTTGAGTCCAGATGGGCTGGATCAACTTGGCCCATTGGCATTGCCACCCCTCCGAAAGGTTTAAGACTCAATTATCTAGACAAAATAAATTAAAGTACTTGTTTGAGAAATTAAGGAAATCAAAACCTCGACTGCAATTTTTTTATTGAGTACTAAGTTGCAACAATTTCTAGACTTGGGTCCACGAATCGCGAGTCGCCGCTCTCCAAGATACGTTAAAACACTGGAGAAGAGTTTGACGGTGAAACACTTTAAAAAACTCTCAGACGATAAGGTCTTCCTCAATTCTCAAATTCCATAGACCGCCACAGCAGGGCTTCTCTAAAACCCCCCTATTTTCCCAGTTAAGATCCTTCAATCTCTCTATAGACGCATTGTGCTAATTATAGATGCATTGTAAGTTCTTTTCTTTTCTATAAACTTTCGTTTATTTAGTTTTAACAGAATTGCAAGTTTTGTTTTTTTTTTCAGGGGTTCGTCTCGTACTGTTAGCTCCCAGTTGTTTGTTCTTCATTAAGTTTTTATCTTGTGTTATAAAGGGTTGTTTTACTTATGTAATTTTGAAGTAAAGTTAGTATCTTTATCTTTGAGTATGAGGTTTTGGTTTTATTTCATACCGGAATTTCCTTTTTCTTTTGATAAATAATGTTTTCTTTGTTGTTTCAACTGGCACAGATAAATGGCCACACAACTAGTCAAAGAATGGACTGCAATTCAGCAGTTTCCTGCAGCCACCCAGGGAAGATTGCTTGAACTGCTGGGGAAATTAAAGCAGGAGGTTCTGGTTCTCCCTCTTAAATTTAGCATATTTTCACTACACTATGCAATCTTTTTGTCACTAAAAAATTGGGCTTGACTGGAAAAAATTTCAGAAATTAGAAGCTCTATAATTTTCTGCGTGCAATTAGAAAAGAAACATATGTTTTACAATTACATCATGTTTCTAAAGTTGCTTTTTCTTCAATGAAATACGTGTGAGGTCCTGTTGATTATGTATTGTATTGTATATAATGGCAATATGGGACTCTAATGCTGTTTATAAATCATGGTAGAATGTCAGCACATTGACAATCCTTGTTATGGGGAAGGGTGGTGTTGGAAAATCTTCCACTGTGAACTCAATTATAGGGGATCGAGTGGTTACTATTAGTTCTTTCCAGGTACATATTGCCCAACCATGGTTTTGAGAACAGAGAGTTTTTTCGTATATTTGCTGATGGAAATGCGTGTGATATTGCAGTCAGAAACACCAAGACCAGTGATGGTTTCACGTTCCCGGGCAGGATTTACATTGAGCATTATTGACACTCCAGGGCTCGTTGAAGGAGCTTACGTCAGTGACCAGGTGCTTGAGACCATAAAAAGGTTTGAGTCAATCACTAGCCTAACGTTATAATGTCCCTTCAAATTGTTTTAGTTTCACATTTCATCTCATCCATTATGCTTGTGTTTTTCTGAGTCCAATTCGTTGTTTGTTGCAATGAATTTGCCTGTTGCTGTCTGAGCAGGTTCCTTTTGAACAAGACGATAGATGTTTTGCTCTATGTGGACCGTTTGGATCTGTATAGAGTAGATAATTTGGATAAGCAGGTCGTTAAAGCCATAACTGATAGTTTCGGTAAAGAAATATGGCGTAAAGGGATTGTAGTCCTTACACATGCTCAGTTCTCACCTCCAGATGGATTGAATTATGATGAGTTCTTCTCCAAAAGATCAGAGTCTCTTATGAAAATTGTCCGACAGGGGTCGCGGATAAGCAAAAAGGAAATTCAGGTTTGATTCATCCCTTCACCTTTACTATTTATCTTCTCTTTGAAGGCAAACTGACCTTTCTATGGTTAAGGAGAGAGTAATTTTTACTAGTTCAAAATTGCTCCAAAAAAATGAAATAGTTTGAGGTTTAAGATTTAACATGGCTGAATATATATTCCTGAATTTCGGAAAATTTCTTGCAGAAACCTGGGCAGTAAAATAAATAGTTTCTGTTCAACATATATATCCCTCAGTTTTTTAATTCTATATAAATATTGAAGAACAGTTTGTGGATAAGAATTTAAACATATCGAAACATCTGAACTTTGATGCTTGATATTAAGGAAAAAGAACTGGTATCAACTTGGGAAGGAAGTCGTTCTATCTAAGACTTAGGAAACAAGTTCTGTTCATGACCTTTTACTGAATAATTTTAAATATTCACTCACTTTTCAGATCTCTTTTGGAAAAGAAAAGGAGACCCTCTTCTGCTGAGTGGGCTTGTTTGTTAACGTACTATGTTGATTGAAAAGTTCTCTAATCCTGTATTAACAGATCATGCTATGTCAAATTTTCTATATTCGAGTAAAAAATGAAAGTCTCCCATCGAAGGACCGACAATAAACCTAGGGTCAATTGGATAGCTAAGTTATTCTCAGTTTTTGGTTTTTATATTCGAAGTTCTAAAACATTAATGAAAACATGCTTGCTTGGCTATGTTCAAAAGTTTTTCTGTGCTGTTACCGAAAGAGACTTAAATACACTGAAGTACTGATCATTAACTAGGTCCAGCTTTCAGTTCCCTAGAACCACAAAAAAAGTTTCACGTAAATCTCAAATCATCCCTTCTCTTTCTCTCCCTCCTTACCAATCACCAGCATGAATACATATCTGAACTCTCATTGCCAACTCACTTTCCATCGCAAACACCATCCGGCCATCCCTTTATAGCTATGTAACCTTAAGTCTCAAGAATTTTGGACCAGAGCTGTAATCCCACTCTTTTTTGGATCCACCATTACCACATCAGCAGAAACCTGCTACCACTATCTGACAGTTCTCACAAGTAGCACCAGGGGAACTCAGGAAAACCCGTAAAATCGCCACCTATTCTAGGTATAAGCTTAGGCAAAGGAAAATAGATAATTTCTTTATAGAGAAGTGTATATCTGATGCTACAATACTGATTCTTGCTCAAACACGATTAGTGATACTGTCCTTGGTAAAAATTCTTTATTGTGCACATATGCGGGAAAACCTTGTCTCTGTGCATAAATCCCACTGCTTAGTATTATTGCATTTGGTGAATAAAAGAATTTATAAACATGAAGGATCACATGTATTAGACGTTTGGTTTTCTTTTGGTAAAAAAATTTAAAAAGCAGTTCGATGTTGGAACTCAAACAAGCTGGTGACCGAAAGGGTTTCTATCTTGGCTATTTTTTAATGATTTATACAAATTCTGATAATAGCTTAAAGTGTTGCTTTCGCCTTATACTTGGTGGGAATTTGCAAAGTCAATTTTGATTTGAAGGAGTGCAGTTTGTATTCTCTTCTTCTGCACCCTCTATGTATCTTTTTCTCTCTCTTGCTGCCCTCTGTTTTTAGTCTTATGTTCTTTCTTTCTCCCAGTTGACTATTACACTATATTTGGAGGTAGAACCGTAACAAATAATTAAAGCATGTTCTCAAGTATTTCATCTCATGATAAAAGCAGTTGGGCTTCCTAAGTGTCACAAATACTTGACTATTCTACCAGACTGTTGACATTTTATCATATTCATATTCTTTTACACGTTCTTTATCCACTTTCTACATTATAATAATTTGAACATGATATGAACATGTTTTTGAAGAATGATCTTGGTAAATTTTGCCCTTGATTCTAACTTAATATATTTTGCTATTGCTTCTCCTAGGATTCTCCAATCCCTGTTGTTTTAGTTGAGAACAGTGGGAGATGTGACAAAAACGAACAGGATGAGAAGGTTGGTTTCTGTTGTAATATTTTGTTATTGGTTATCCTTTTTTTTTTTTTTCTTTCACATTTATGCTCAAGTTTGTGAGTTGATTTGTTTTGATTGCAGATCCTTCCGACCGGAACTCCTTGGATCCCCAACTTGGTCCAAATTATCACTGACGTTGCCTTGAATCGTAGCAAGGGTATTCTTGTTGACAGGAAGTTGATTGAAGGGCCAAACCCGAATGATAGGGGGAAGTTATTTATCCCTCTCATCTTAGCATTCGAAGTAAGCTTTCGATTTTAACTTGTTTCCTCTTATGCTTGGTGCAGGAATAAATAGAACGTCGCTTGATTATTTCTTTTACTTCTTACCAGTATTTCTTCGTTATCAAACGGATTCAAAAGTGGGTCAAGGACGATATTTCAAGGGAAACGAAACCTTCATGGGAATGAATTGTTGTCACCCTCGGCTTAACTTGTCTGCAATTCGTGCTTTATTCCACCGAGCCATCTGTTGTCAATCTTGCTGCATCTCATTATCAGTCTCTTTTATGCATTGTGTAGTGACAGTCAGTGACTTCATTGAAGATTATGAATTTATTTTTTGGGGATTCGAATTTTGTTGCTTATTATTTGTATTATTGTTTTACGATTACCTTCATTAGGCGTCCCCGACTGAGCTCAAAAACCAGCCTGGTGTACATGCGCTGGGCTAGTCTCCTATTCGAATAGGTTTTGGGTAAGCAGAATTTAAGCGAGTTGTTCGAAATCGAATCTGCTTTGCATCCCTTACCTTGTGACCTCTATTTTCTTCCAGTAATCAAACCTTTTAGCAGCTCACACTCAGTAATAAGACTTGAACATGGATGTTCGTATCTGTAGAACCTTCTAATACGTCGCGTAGTAATGGTTAATCACTCAATTGATTTGTGGCGGTAGAATTTAAATTTAGCCCTTGTTTGTTTTCCATTTTTTGTGCAAAAATAGGAAAATGTAATCGTTGTCTTTGAAATGTGACCGTCGTCACTGAAAATATGTGAGGAACAAGTCTAACGTTGTGGTTGGGTGGGATCCACTAATGGTTGGATTTCTTCTACGAAGGAATAGAATTGTTACAATAGAATAACTCTGTGAAAGTCCGAATGTTGCAAGTTATTGTGACTTTTACGTGGGTATTTAATCCAAAAAAGAAAATAATAAAATAATAAAGCCAAAAAAAACCTCATGGGCCTTGGGTATTTGTAGTTAACCCATATTTCTTTCTCGCAGTCCAATTTCAATCTCTCCCTATCTTCCACTTTCCCCAAAACTCCAATCTTTCGTTGCATTGCACACGAATACTCGCCCTCCAAATTCAGAAAATCACAAGGAATAATGTTGAGACAGGCCCCAAGATTCCTCCTGAGCAGAGCCGCTATGAGGTGGCGCCGCCCGTTCTCCACCGATGTCGCTGAGGCACCTGCAGATTCGAAATTCTTTGACGCCTGGAAGAAAGCGATCCCGAACATTGACCCACCGAAGACTCCGTCGGCATTCATGACCCCTCGCCCACCAACCCCTTCGACCATTCCATCTAAGCTCACTGTCAATCTCGTTCTCCCTTACGATTCCCTGTTATCCGCGAAAGAGGTATATTTTAGATTTATATGAATAAATACTATATCTTTGCTTATTTATATTATTTGTGGGTATCTTTTTTCTTAGTGGATGAAATATTTGGTATCATCGAATTTTGGTGAAATAAGGAGGAACATGGCGTTGTTACAATTGCTTTATGTTTGCGGTTTTGAGAATAATCTGAAGTTTTAGGGCCAACTACAAGTTTCAATTTTATCTTGATAACAGATAAAATTACCTCAAATAATACAGATCGGAAGTGTAGATATGCTCGTGGTTGAATTTACACCTAAAATAAAGGCAATTACTATAGCTTTGTAACTATGAAATGGGCTAATTTGTTACTCTGTGGCATTGATATCTATATTCTAAATTGTTCAAGAACAAATTTTTCTTCAAGCACTTAAATGCAGGTCCAAGGCTGCAATACATAGACTGTGTTTTGGCCACATTTTTTCAAAAAACTCGGTTTTTTAAAACTCTTTTTCAACTACATATTCTCCTATAAAATAATATTATATGTAAATCGAAAACTTTTTCTTATTTTTTAGCTACACGTTCTCTAAAAGATCGCTATATCAAAACTCACTTTCCCCCAAATTTCCATTAAAATGGAGCCCAAACAAGGGCATAAAGATTTGTTTGGAGATAGATTCACCTTTGCACTGTTTACTTGGAGCAGTTACTTGAGTTTTCTAGGGCTGTTCGGGTAATTGTTTTAAGCTTTTATATGGGCCGTCATGGACTTGGCTCCTCCAGGCATACGTGTACACTTAACTCCTTCCAAAACTACCTTTTTTGGGGTGCGTGGGGGTGGGGATCAAGTCCCTTGCCAACTATGGATCCAATCTCTTTTCATTTGTCTGTCACTACCTAAGTAAGCAGATGTGTTAGGCTAATGGAAATATGAGAGTTTGAATGGTTAGGACATGAACAAGTAATATACATTTTAGCTGCTGCAATTCTAATTTGAATGTTTGAATGGTAATGATCAACGACAAACTTCTAAACGTATTAACACTATATTCTTGAAGTGTTTTTGAACTTATAATTTTATATAACATGCGTAGTAGGTACATATTTTAAACAAATTATACTTTATTATCTTTGTTTTCCAGTTGTACAATCATGGAGTGAATTTCTTTACTTTCAACTGATGTATTCTTTGAAATGGTTAGTAAATGGTATGAAGGTTTCCTCCTCCAACCCTGGGGATCATTGTGGAAGACTATTGGCTTCAGTTTGTTACCTGACTGGAAAACAATGTATCATCTTCATGGACCACACTGATCAATCAAGTGAAATTGGGTGTCTTGTTTCTATACCACCATGAGAAAGTCCATCTACTCATAAAGTAGAAAATGTGGGATTAATTATAGTGCCCTGTTATAGTTGTTCTATTAAAATAAAATATCCATAAAATAATCTTACAAAATGATGAGCTAAGATGGATGTGTGGTACAAATAAGATGAAAAATGAGAAATAGACCATCAAAAGGGGAGGTGGTGAAGGCTGAGGATAAATTAAATGAATGGCGACTTAGACAGAAGGGACATGTTCTGCATAGATCTAAGGCTCCCATTTATAAGAGTGGCACAATTTCAGTAGGACAAATTAAAGGAGGGAGGGGTAATCTAAAGTCACCATAGTCCTTTTTAGCTATGAACAGGCTAGTTTTTTAGGGTGTATTTGATCCACATTATTTTGGAAAAATGTATTCTGAAATAGTAAATTGATGGAAAATGTGTGGTTGAAAAAGAAGAAAGTTATTGATGTGATGGAAAATATTATTTTATTGAAGAATGTGCAGTTGAAAATAAGTAGAAAAATGAGAATGAAAAAAATAATGTGAATCAAACAGGGGCTTAATATCCTATGGTCGATCTTAGCATAAACCGAACAGAGTGGAGAAACCTTTTTACATGGCCCGCCTTAATTTATGTGGAAAACTCTTAGTTCGTTGTTGTTTGTCATATTATAGTGGTCTCTCTCTCAACTTTGTGCGTGTCTTTTCAGGTTGACATGGTCATAGTCCCAGCTACTACTGGCCAGATGGGTGTTTTGCCTGGCCATGTGGCCACAATTGCTGAGCTTAAGCCCGGTGTGCTATCGGTTCATGAAGGTAATGAGGTGAAAAAATATTTTCTCAGCAGTGGGTTTGCTTTTATCCATGCAAATTCTGTTGCGGATATAATGGCTGTTGAGGCCACACCACTTGACCAAATTGATTCGAGCCTGGTTCAGAAAGGCCTCGCGGAGTTCACACAGAAACTAAACTCAGCATCAACCGACGTGGAGAAGGCCGAAGCACAAATTGGGGTTGATGTACACAGTGCCCTCAATGCTGCTCTCACCGGTTAAGACTAGAAGAGAAGCAAGTCTTCAACCCATTTAAATTTTCTGTCCTTGTCGTCTGCCTGATTTATCTCTTGTTACCATGTTTAAATGCTGATTTCCATCTCATTTTAAACAAATATCTTGGAGTCCTGATGTAAAAGAATTTCTTGAAATAATTACGAAAACGAATTGGACAGTAATTAATGTTTTTCTTGAACATGTGATAGATGCCAGATAATTTGACTGAATTTCAGAATAATGATAGATTGTGTGTTTTTTGCCGGTATTTTCCTTGAACAATGTTTTTATTATTCATGGGATTTGTTGGATGGTCAGTACTAAAGAACAACATACCACGTTTTAATTTCTTATTTCTTCTCTAATCTTGTGTTGGTGGTGGTACCAAATAAAAATTTGTCATCATCATATAACGTTCGAGGATATCTTGCAATTGTCACATGCAAAGGCATCTATCTTGTGGTCAAGTCGACAATAGAACAAGTTGTAACCTTTCCTGATGGAGGAAAAGAAAAGTATTGAGGGCATGTTTTGTATTCGGTATTAACTCGTTCCCAATATCATAACCTCTTCGCGTTTAAGGTTAAAGAATTCATGTACAGGTCCAGAAAGAAAAAAAGAACACGATGCATAAATTGATTTTCATCATGCTTGTAGTCCAGGGAAAATTTTTAATACAGCATACTACACCAGCAATTCGTAGTAACACGATAAAGTTCAAAGTAATTGAACCCAGAAGTTGCAATTTGCGAATTAATCGAAAAAAATACTGTACATCTTTCATGCTTCGAAATAGATTAGAAGCCATGAGCTGGCTAGGCACTTGTCGCAGAATAAATGTGTCTTTGTATGCAGTAGAACTCATAGCGAAAACGGCTTTGTGTATACATCAAATGGTTCATTCGCAGTAAGTTGTGGTTCCTGTAGTGAAACGAAGCTCAAATTCAAAGGAATCCAAAGCGAAAGCAACTGATGATTACAATAACATATGCAAACATTTGGTCGAATAAAAGGCATGCAGAAGTCCTACATCGAGAGCATACCTGTCTCATTCCGATACCAGCGCTTCCCCCTGTCAAGAGCATTGTTAGAAGTGTTGTCACCACACTTCCTCCTATCTCATCATCAGTCTTTCGGATGGTAGATCGCATTGCACTTAGAATACTTCCATATGTATTCCCCTGCCCACGTTCAATTGCTTGAATGAAAGCATAAGTCATTGCACCTGTTGAAGTAACCTTAGATAGAGCCTGTCCAACGTTCAAATAGTATCAGTTTGTGCTTTCATCAACTCATTAATTTCTAATTGCAAAAAACGCTTCGAGTTCAAATGTTACCGGGAACAGAGACACATATAATCCAGTTAGAGCTTAACTACGAATAAAATTTTGAACATAAAGAATAAGGCTTACAGCAGTATCTGCAGAAGTTTGATCATCATCACAGCCACTGAAGGATATGACTTCTCCTCCGCTAGTTCCTTTCCAAGCACCTGATCGGGGACGATGATCCTCCCATGCGTATCGGCCCGTTCTGCATCCACACACACATATTTTTCAAAACAGTAATTAGCATGAAAATGGTAATAGTAGATATTAATCCACTAACCTGTCCATTCGACAAAGATATGGTAAATCTAGCATGGTACCACTATGACAGGCATCTATGATCGCATGAAGCTTGACTCCTGGAGGAAGAGGCCTAACGATTGTTGCATTAATTTCATCATCCACTATCATTCCCTGTGTTTCGTAATCCAAAGGACAAAGTGTTTCGTCATAGCCATCAACCTCGTCTCCAGTGTAGTTCCTCTGTTGCGAACCATGACCGGAATAATGAAACAAGAGGGAATCCCCAGGCTGACAACCTTGTGCAAGCCAAAACATTGCCATCCTAATGTTGTGTTTTGTTGGAATTCTGTATGGATCAGTTTCTTCTTCTGAAAAAATACTTCCCCAAAATTATTTTGATTAGAATAGCGTAACATGAAAAGGTATTACAAAGTAGTATTAAAAACAAAAGGAAGCTAAAATCTTATTAACTCTATAATCATCTAATACTGTATGCCAAACACGGAAAGTACATTCACGATCCTGTTGTGGATATTGTTGTTGTCTAAGTTAACAAAATATTACGCTGTCGAAGATCCTTTCAAACTCTTCAATCCTAACAGGAAACTACACTAAGATTCCTTACTTTAGGGACCTACCTTTTAAGGACTTTATTGAATTATGATTCTTAAGAGTTCAATATCCAGTACAGAAGATTCAGTTCTTGTAATTGAAGACATTGAAAAACTAGAGCTTCAGAAAGTGAAACATAGGCAAGGAATCAAATTCCTCTAAAAATGAGTTTCATGTGAGTTGTTTCCAGTTTCTTTCGAACCTTTTATTTTCATTGTATCTTTACATCATGTTAATCCTGGGTTTGCACCAGTTGAAGACTAAATTTAGCCTCTATTTGGTAGTAATATTTTATCGCGTGAACGTGTAATTAAAAATGAGTTTGAGAAAAAAGAGTCGTGAAAAAATGAATGACAAACTCTGGCTTAATGCTTTCCCTATCCGCTTAAGTTTTAAACAAGTGGTTCAACAAGTAATGATTCTCAATGACCCTATTTTTATTCACAGAAAAGCTAATTTTGGTTGTTGGAAGCAGCCGATACTCTTAGTACGCACAGTGGTCCATGCCAAGGCCCAGCGCGACCCTTGTTTCTCGATGAACCTAGTAGCTTAGCTCACACAATCCGATTTCTCAGATGGGTCAACTGACAAGACAACCCATAGTACCTAGGAGGGATTTTCAAGAACCGGGTCCCTGCAAGCTTGGATAGCACGTTGCCTTTTTTACGCCTCTAGGTCGAAGTGTGCAAATCTCCAGTACATTCATATCTTTTGAGGAGAAATAAGAACCAAATTTAACCAGATTGAGGTCGATTTTGATCGAACTCAGGTCAAATGTCAATTTGACTAATTCGTAAGAAGGCAATTTAATATAAAGACATTCAAAATATCTCACTCAAAAATAAAGTTTGCGAAAATAATTCTACATTCCAATGAATCCAATCTGATTATTGTAAGAAGCTTATTTTGGGGAAAATCCCAATATAAAAGCTCACTATTCTAAATTTTCTGGCATTCTTTTAACCCAAGAGGACAATAATATAAAAAGTCTGGCGTGGAACAACTTGCAAAATTCATGTTGAATAAGTCAATCCCATAATGATTCATAGATTCATCAAAGATTATTTATGTATGCGTGAAGCTGCAATATATCTAATCTAAAGTTTCCAAATTTAATTAAAAAAACATTTTTTTGACTTTGATTACCAGTAAGCATAAGGATGGAGGCTTCAGGGAACTTGAAGCGGTTGACCAGCATGAACTTCATGCACTTAGCATCATTAATACAACCCTTGAGCTCATTCCTCGAGTTCTTGTACGAGATCCCAATGATGACGGCCTTTTTCCGGCCATGAGCCGACGGAGGTTGACTTGGTGGAGCGTGGTTATACTGCGAAGGAGCAGGAATGGGCGGCGGCGGCGGAGCGTAGTAGTTATAGTTGTTGTTGCTGTAGGTGGTGGGAGGTGGAAAATAAGGTGGTGGCTGAGTAGGTGGCGCGTTGCGGGATTCCCCGATGAGAGTGATTGCGTGGCAGACTGCACAGCGTATGGATTTTGCTCCGTGGGGGAGCTGTAAGGGGGTGCGGCACTGGGAACAGTCAACAAGCATCACCATTTTCTCAAGAACTAGAGAGAGAGTTAGAAAGAGGGGGAATGGAGTGGAGGGACAAATAGAGAAGGATATATGAAGAGGAAGATCTACGCGTTTAAAGGTCAATCTACAACAGTGCCTTGGACTTGGTAGGGGAAACACACATTGTACATCTTTGACACATCTAACCAAGGTGTAGCATCGAACGTGTATTAAAGTTTTTTCATTCTTTAAGAATAGATAGGTGTTTATGTATTAAAATGCAATGAGGTAGAGTCAAGAAGTCAATAAATTAGGGATAACATATCTCAATTCCTATGACTAATGGAGAGAAAGTGTCATTAGCTTTAATATACTTAGCAGTAGTTGATCTTTTGCATTATCGTGGTACGCATCAGTTCTCGATGATAGAAATTGTCAAAATTTGAGAAGTAACAAATTTAGTTTTATAATTTAGACATACGAAGATTACGTGACAATTTACTACAAATTTGGAAATTCTCATCGTTTGCACAGTGCTCGTGTAAAAATTATATAAACTTAAGGATCAAATGTGATATGTCTTAAGTGTGTGTGTGTGTTTTATTTTAACTATTTTCTATATTGACTATAAATTTCCTCTTCGACCCACAAATATATTGTTCCCATTTTTTTATTTTTTTATTTTTCACTTTTCACTATTCACCTTATTTGAACAAAAAAACTAATATAATTGTCTCTTCCCTTTTGTCTTCATTTTCCTCTTATTTGTTTTTGCTGTCTTTTCTATTCCTCCCAAACCTAACACGGTAAGAGAAAAAATTATCTTTATTTGACTTTAATTACTGATGAATTACCATCAAAATCTCCCCCGATTAAGTTCAAATAATTTTTGTTTCCTAGATGAAATCAATAATCAACCATAACAAATTACTATCTATTGCATAGTACTATTCAACGGTTGCATCACATGGATTTGATGAATTAAGACTCCGTAAAATAAATTTCAAAAAAAAAAAAAAAAAATCTTCATTTCAATATAAAATATGTTTTGAACGCCTAACTCTTAATCGCATTGAGAAAATTGAAATTTTCTATTTCCCTTTTCACAATCTTTATTTGGGAGGATGAATTTTGGTTGGAATCATATCAAGAACATTGTTTGAGTGTAAATATATTTGAATATCCGTTTTTCAAGTATTTATTTATTTTTATTAAAAGTTTACTTTTTAAAAATAGAGTGGTGGGTCAATCTTATGAAATGCGTGATTAAAATTAATGTTTCTACTCAAATTTTTTGGTTAAATTTTTTAACAAAACTTTAAGTGACGAGAAGTACAAGCAGTACAAAAATTTTAGTTGTTAACTTTAATTTAAATTAAAAATTTTAATTTTAATTTTTACTAAACAGAAGTAAAGGAATGTCTTCCAACCCCCTTCTTTCTTCTATCGAGACCTACCTATTGATGACGTATCCTAACACTTGCTAGTGCATAACTTTGGTCAGTGTTCTAAAAAGCGTTGTGATGAAGCGTGGAGGTTGAGCTTTGTTCTAGATATAAAAAAACGTAAAAAACGGTTTTCTTATTATAATATTATTTTAAAATTTTAAATCAATGTA
>CAIGRB010051858.1:75188-109547 GCA_903798255.1 Fraxinus quadrangulata | reverse complement strand
TCTAATTTAGTAATATATAAAAACCTTTGTGGTTATGGTCCCCAATATATCAAATTATACATAATTTCCTTTCTCCCCATTTGAAAGAGAGACGACGGTCACATTGAGGGAAGAAGGCGATTCGGTTGAAGAAGATCACAAACCACACCCTTCATTCATGTTCATCAATACGTGATCGATTGTCGTAGTAATTCCACAACAGTAAACAATCATTCATAATGGATTCAGGTATATAACCAGAATCCATGAATCTTAATATTCTGGCGTGATGTAGATCTTAGGCTTTTGGTTATTTTAATCTAAAATGTTTGCATCTAGATTTAGTTTCGATTTTAGATTTGATTTATATTTATAACATCGTGAACACACAATAAATTATTAATTTTACCTTTTTAATTTATTACTATCTTCTTATATAGATGAAGAAAGATTAGTCTCTTTCTTTTTTTGAATTTCACCATTCTTCCTAACGAGACTTGAACTCAAATCACTGATTAGTAAATTTGTATTTTTACCATTTGGGTTGAGCCTTGATCTCGATATATTAGTCTTTTAAGAGGATAGGACATTTTAAATTAATTTTCATGAATATAGGGTTCTATTGTTATTTCATTAAAGTATTTGGTGTTTGTTTGGGAGATATTCTTTTAAGTGAAAAATAATTTATACTTTTTTAGAATGTATAATTAAAAAGTAAAAAAAAAAAAAAAAGTTATAAGTTCCATAGAATATTTTGTTAAAATAATTTTGAGCAATTTTTTTTAAAAATCTCTCCCAAACCCTTAACAATAAGACAGTGCATACTTGCTGTATGATGATAGTGAGTAACTAAAGCATAAAAATGTAATTTTTTATTCCTCGTCTTTGAATGGTGTAAATTTACTTATATTGTACTTTTTATTTAGAAGTTAAGGCGAAGTCTCATCCTAAATTCATATTTCGTTGTGTTTTCATTGACAATAAATTTTTTGGGAAATAAAACGGATCAAAGTAATATATATAACACGATATAAAGTATATGATGACAAAATAATAATAAGAGTCCATTTGATAGGTAAATGTGGAAAGAAATTCCAATTTCATGTTAGTTGGAAAATAAAAACTCACCAAACTCATAGAAATTGATTTTCCATGAAAATAAAGGAAATGCAACTTAAAGTGGCTGCACCTTGGAATTCGATTTCTATTTCAATGTTGCAATCAAACGATCAAAATAGAATTCGTTTTTTTATGTGACATTTCCATGGAATTCGTTGTAATCAAACATGGCCTAACATAAAAGACAAAAAATTAATTGATAGAAGAACATAGTATTTTGTTCAATTGACTAATATGGAGTTAATAAATACAATAATTGTGTCTACACAATTATTTTATAGTTCAATAATTAAAAAAATGTGAAAAGAATCTAGTATTTGTAAGGATGCATGCCAAACCCTAGAAATAGCACAAAGATGAAAACAAGATCAACAATCCGGTGGAATAAAGAAAACAATATTTTTCCGATAAAAACACGTGGAAATAAAAAAAAACAAATTCTCAAAAAATCCAACCTGATTTGGATAAAAAAACTCAACAATCTCCACCTTCATAAATTTCGATACAATGAACAACATTTCAAAATTTCTCCACATGCAAAAATAAATTCGACTGCAACGAAAAATTCGAATTCTTCAACATCCAATGTTTTCATAGAAGGCCCATGGCTAGTCTCAATATATTCAAAAATGCTAAAAGCATATGCAACTGAATTAGCATCCATATATGAATTAGCAGCCATATAGGTCTATCCCTAGCAGTTTAATAGGTCTATCCCTAGCAGTTGAATATGATGGAACCGCAGGTAATGGTGGCAAAGCAGAATTATCTATATCCTCCAAATTCAACACGAAATGAGATTCATTTTAATGTGTCCTTTATTCTAGTAATAATAACAAATCTGATTACTAAAATTTGACTTCGACTTACCCCTTCTCCGATCACCGTGAACAATAAGGTCTTCTCCATCTCTGGCCTCAAATTCAACTAGACGTGTCTCTTTTATTTTGAAAATAAGGCACCATATATATTTTCTTTAGTGAGAGTATCACGACTATACATGATTGTATCTCTAAATGAAGTAAATGAAGCGGGCAGTGAACACAAAATGATTAAAGTCAAATCTTTTTCATCATACTTTACATCTAAAGTCTTCAAATCAGCGATGATCTCCTTGAACACAGCCAGATCATCTTGCAAAGATCCTTCTTTTGTCATGCGATGAGAATATAACCTCTACTTCAGATACAATTTGCTTGTTAGACTTTTAGTCATACACAATTGTTCTAATTTCAACCACAATGTATCTACTATTCTTTCCTTTAAAACTTCCTAAAAAATATTATTAGGGAGATGAAGATGAATCTGTAAAAATCCCTTTCGATCCTTCCATTGTTTCTCCTCTATCGTTTAAGTTGTGGGCATTTTGTCAAATTCCAACAACATATCTTCCAAATTCATCTGCGTGACTACAACTCATATCTTCACTTACCACAACAAAAATCTTGTATTGCGATCTAAATGTGAAATCTTATACTTCATGGCTACCATCAATAACAAAAATCTCGAACAAATCCAACCAATAATCTGATTCTAGTTTTTGGGAAATAAAATGGTTCGAGGTAATATATATGACACGATATGAAGTATATGATCACAGAAAAAAAGATAAAATGAAAAAATTAATTGACAAATGAACGAAATATTTTATTTAATTGACTAATATGGAGAAAATAAATACAATAATTATACCTACAAAATTATTCTATATTTCAATAATACTAAACTTGTGAAAAGAGTCTAATATTTATAAGGGTGTGACACAAATCCTAGAAATACCACAAAGATGGAAACAAGATTGAAAATTACGTGGAATAAATGAAACAATATTTTCCTAATTCCAATAAAAACACGTAAAAAGAAGAAATAAATATTTTCTCAAAAATCCAACCTAGTTTGGATTTAAAAAAAAAAACCCAACAACAACTTGTCCGTTAAGTATTCACTCTATGAGCTACAAGCTTTAGTAAAATGCACTTGGAGAGTTTGTATCAATTGATCCATTGTATTAGAAAGAAATTGGCCTGTGATTTGCATGTCCACAAGGCATGGTAAATTCTAATCATGTAGCCTTTGGCGTCATAGCAATCGTCAACATCATCGCACCACTTGCAGGATTTCTAACAACAAAGAGTACTTTAAATGCTCACTCAAGATGTCTAAATTCCACCCAAGATACCAAATATAATCGACGTCCAAGGACTCAAGAACTTGGTGAGAAGCTTTCTAGCTTCTCAACAACTAAATGATGATAATTTCTCAAAACTATTACAGCAAGNACACACACACACACACATAATTCTGTCTATAACTTGTGAATACTTTAGTTGTGACATATTCACCCGTATTTTTGACTAAGTGTAAACTTGTGTCAATAGAGATTTTCGCAGGACTTTCTTCAAGTACATTATATCTTTTAAGTATATTCTCGATATAGTGATATTGGAAAAGTATAATTTCTTCTGATATTCTAAAAATCTTAATCCATAATATTACATTAGCCATACCAAAGCCTTTCATATAAAAATGCTTTGTTAACATTTGCTTGGTATTTAGCATTATTTCGTGACTATTGGCCATTATCAACACGTCGTCTATATATGGACATACAATCACGTAGGCCTTTGGTGTATGTTTAACGTATACACACTTGTCACACTCATTTATCTTAAATCCATTAAACAACATTGTTTTGTCAAACTTTTGATGTCATTCTTTAGGGGCTTGTTTTAATCCATGTAAGGACTTAATTAATTTACAAATTATTTGTGATTATGAGAGACGAACCATTTGATTCACTATTTAGGAATGTCGTCTTTACATCCATTTGATGAATCTCAAGGTTATGTAATGCTGCAATAGCAATTAACAATCTTATCGAGGTGATTCTAGTTACGGGTGAGTAGGTATCAAGAAGTCAAGTCCTTAGTTTTGTCTATATCTCTTGACTACGAATCTAGCTTTATATTTGTCAATGGATCCATTTGGTTTAAGTTTCATTTTGAAAATTCATTTACACTCAAGGGGTTGTTCCCATGAGGTAAGTCAACGAATTCCCTGGTATGATTTTGCATTATAGAATTTATCACACTATTGACAGCTTTTTTCCAATGGGGTGCTTCCGGTGTAGACTTTGCTTCATCAGAAGTCTTTGGTTCATTTTATACCATATTTGTTAGAAAATATGGGTCAAACGAAGTGGATATTCTAGCCATTTTACTGCACCTTGGCTCTTCCTCATTTGAAGTGCTATTTTTAGTATCATAAGTTCTTTTATTTGGACTTTCATTTTCCTTATTTTTATATGAAAAAATATTCTCGGAAAATGATGCATTCTCGATTCAAATATTGTTCCGTTATGTACATTTTGAATTTCTGATTTATGTACAAGGAAACGATATGTACTACTATTATTGGAGTACCCAATAAATATGTAATCAATAGTCTTTGGACTGATTTTTACTTGTTTATGCTTCAGTATTTCAACTTTAGCCAAATATCCCCACACTTTTCAAGTATTAATAATAAGGAGGATGACCTTTCCATACTTCATATGGAGTTTTTTTCCATTTTCTTAAGGAGTATCTTGTTAAGAATGCTATTTGTCAATAGAATAGTACCCCCCTTCCTAACAAGTTTTGAGGTTGACCCAAACTTATCAACATTGAGTTCATCATCTTTTTAAGAGTTCTATTTTTCGTTCAACAACACTATTCGATTGGGGTGAGTAAGGTGCCAATTTTTGATGAATGATTCCATACTCGAAACAATATTCTTCAAACGATACACCGTATTAACCACCTCTATCACTATGAAACTTTTTATTCATTTACCAAATTGATTTTCAACTTCCGTTTTATAATGTTTAAATACATCTAAGACTTCATCTTTACTTCGTAGTAGAAAGATATAACAATATTTTGTACAATCATCAATGAAAGTTGTAAAGTATTTCTTATCACTTTTAATTTGAACAAATTTCAAGTTACATATATCGCTATGTATTAACTCTAAAGGTATCGTATTCCTTTGAATTGAGCGAAAATGTGTTTTGATCAACTTTTCTTTAACACATATTTCACACTTATGATTAGGATCAATATTAAGAGTTGGAATTAGATTTTGATTCATAAGTTTGTGCATAAATTTATAATTTACGAGTCCTAATCGACTATACCATAAACAAGAAAACTTAAGCATATAAGTAGAATTCAAATTTTATTCATAATACTTTGTTTTGGTATAATTGTAAGGATATTCATTTTGAACATTCCATCATATAAGTATCATTTACCAACATATATCTCATTCTTAGTGAGTACAAATTTATGGGGTATGAATAAAAGTTTAAATCCATTTTTGCTAATTAGAGACCCGGATACAAGATTGTTGCGAATGTTGGTACATGTAGGACATTGTTGATGACGAGTTCTTTACCAGATGTCATCTTCAAAGTAACTTTCCCTTGTCCTTCAACTTTGGAACTTGCAGAATTTCTCATAAAAATTTGTTCTCCAATTAAATCTTTGTAGTTAGAAAACATAGTCTTGCCTGCACAAAATGTGACCATTGTCTTGAATTTTCAACATTGTTACATTCAGAAACAACCACTGAAAGTTTCTTCTCTTGTATTCCTTCAGAAATGGTGTCTCTTTCAACCACATTTGCATGTGCATTCTTCTTAGGCTTTCAATATTCATTAGAACGATGTTCGATTTTTTCACAATTGTAACAGTTGCTTTTAAAGTTCTTGACATTCTTGGAATTGTCTCTTTTTGGTACAACACAGGAAATCTTACATTTCTTGTTGACAACCTTCGAATCAATTTCAACAAAATTTACTCCAAGTTAATAATAGATTTCATTTCGGTATTTTCATTGTTATCATCGATCCTCAAACGGACTATCAATTCCTCCAAATTAATCTCCTTGCGTTTGTACTTGAGATAGTTCTTGAAATCTCTCTACATATGAGAGAGTTTCTCAATGATGATTGCAACTTGAAAGGACTCACTAAATTCTATATTTTCAGCTTGTATTTCATGAAATAGAACTTGAAATTCTTGTACTTAACGTATCACGATTTTGGAGTCTACCATTATATAGTCCAAAAACTTGCCAACAAAGAACTTCTTTGTTTCGACGTCTTTGGTCTTGTACTTCTTTTCCAACAAATCCCATAGATCTTTGGCCGAGTCCATTGAATTATACATTCCATAAAGTGTATTGTCCAATCCATTTAGGATATAATTTTTGCAAAGAAAATCCAAATGCTTCCATGCATCCAACGCAATAATCGACTCGCGATTATTATCATCTTCTTGTATAATAGGAGCCATTTCTTTTAGGAACTTTGTCAAATTCAAGGTAGTAAGATAAAATAACATTTTTTGTTGTCATCTTTTAAAATCCACACCTCCAAACGTTTTCGATTTTTCTCATGTGGGATGTAAAAGTTTGATATAGGTATGGCTAAAAATCACTTGGTTCGTACCAATTGTTGTTTGACTCGAAGTAAAGGATTTCGTTTTCACTTGCCTCGGATTTTGTTTTCACTTTGTTTTACTTCTTCTTATCTTCTTTCTTTCTATTTTCTAGAGTTTAATTACGCTCCTGCGAATTAAACTTAAATATTTTCTTTGCCTTAACAACCATTTACATATACTTATGTCCCAACAGTTCCTTATAGGACTCAATGATTCCTAAAAAGGCCTCAAGGCTCAAATTTTACTATTCATACCATTCTCGAGTTTAAATGAGGTGTATTCTATAATTCAACAAGAAGAGAAGAGAGATCTTTGTTGATGTACCTACCATTGAAGGTGTATTAAACTTAAATATTTTATTTGCCTTAACAATCATATACATATACTTACGTACCAACAAACTTTAGACAATATCCCGCTTATTTGTGGTTGTTACATCCTTTCTCCATCTTTGGAATAAGTTTTTGTGTGCTATTCATTTCTTTTGGACGTCCAAATGGTCCTTTATATAGAAGATGAAGGATTTTGAGTGAAATGTGGCGCCCAAAACTCAGCAACTTTTGCCAAAATTCACAGCATTTGCTATCGCTAGCCTGTCGTTGGGCTCTTGCTTGAGCAAAAGTAACACCTTTTCATCAGAACATGTATCGCTCGAGTTAGCCATTTTTCGGCCAATATATCATCTTTTCTATCCAATTTTGGACCGCAATTTCTCATTTATTCAAAATCGGTTTTAAGATTCCAAATATATCACGACGATCTACTTGACGAGTAGAACAAGTTAGTTTATTTATATTCATAATTTGACTATTGGTTCAAGTCTGAATATTTGATTAAAATTGACATTTTCCATAATTTATTTTCATTCTCTAAATCAAATTCCAAAAGGAACTTTATTACCCAATTTCTTCCTTGATTGCTAACCAGTGTCTTCAATCCTCCACATGTGCAATTGGAATTGACTCTTCATCATCTCATCAAGGAAAAAATTCAGTTTTGAAAAATAAGTGCTCACTGTATCTTGACCATACATCAGTATTGTGATTTCTTGCTTGATCTCATAGATTCTGGGAACATTTTGTTGAGCTGTGCGTTGTTGTAATCCCAGCCTAGTTGATGTGTTATCTCAACATACATGGTACTTTCTTTAATATCTACTACCCTGGTATTTTGTAACCAGGTGATAACAATATCATTGAAGTGAAACCAATGCTCTATCAAGGAACCGTCAACATCAACTGGTTCACGGATGCTCCAATCAATGAAGCCTAGTTTGTTTTTAATTTGAAGAGCCCTCTTCATAGACATTGCCTAAGAGTGGTAATTACTAGAATCGAGCATTTGAGTAACCAGCAATGCTCTTGAGTTCTCATTTGCTGCAATAAAATATGAACTATTAGGAAACGATGGATCGTGAGAATTTGGATTTGGGTTTTGGTTTGGGTTTTGGGGTGGTATTTGGTTTTGATTTGTATCAATATTGGTGTTAGTATTATCATTATCAATCATTCTAGCTCTGATACCATAAAACAAAAGATAATAAAACAATACCAAGAATCAAAGTAGGAGACTAAGAACACGAAGAAGAAGATTTGGAAGAGAAAGTTATATGCAATTATTTTGTATTTCTCTTGTTGTTTTACAAAGAATATTGACTGACTTTATACAAGCTATGGAAAAAATCTCTATAACAAATTGTATATCTCTTGTTGTTTTACAAAGAATATTGACTGACTTTATACAAGTTATTGAAAAAATCTCTATAACAAACTTATACAGGAGTCAAAAATCTATTGTATACTAGCTATACACTAATAATATAAGGGAATTTTTCATAAATATCACTAAATTTGAAAAGTACAATAAAATTTGTCATTTTTAATAATGGTGCTAAAAAATGTCACTTTTTGTGTGAAATGTCTAATTTATCCATAGTGACACTTTTTTAGGAGCATTTAATGCTCATTAATACTTGACTTGAATGTCATTAAGCTATGATGTAATGATTTAATTTTTGTACTGTAAACATTTGATATATGTATATTATATTGGGTAATATGAATTTGTTAATGATTTTTTTTTTTTTTTTGAAAAGTGAGCATCAACCATTTTCTTCTAAAATCAACAAACCCTAACTTTCTATCCATTTTTTTCATTCCTTCATCAAGAAGACATTACTATTGGATTCAACATTCATTTTGAAATATTAGCATATTCCCTTTTTTTTTTTTGTATGTTAAAACTTACTACTACTTTGAAATATTTATTTAATATGGTCAAATTTATTAGAAATTTTCGAAATTATTAGTCATTGATTTGTTTTGTTTTTCAAGTCTTTTGGAGTAAATATACTAATATCTTTTACAAAATATTATGAGGGATTCCATATTTAATGAACAATGAGTTATTTATTGGGAGGATGTTGTCATATTATAGTTGAAAATTAATTGTGACCATTAATATTTTGAATAATTTTTTTCAATCAAACCCAATAAATGTTTTGAAGAACTCTTTAATGATTTACTGTGGAAATTATTTGGGAAGAAGATCTGTCATTCAGTAGTACAATATTGATTAACACACTTAGTTCAGCATCGAATTCAACATTTAGAAACCGTCAGGCTAGACATTTCAACTGTCGTACTTGACATTTAAAAACTCTTCGGATAGACATTTCAACTGGCAGTTTGACATTTTGCTATTGTACGGATTTAATAATCGAATGTGCCACTTTCATGCTATTAAATCTCGATATATTGATTGTGCAGAATTCTTATCCTTGCAATCTCAACTCACGCTGCTTGCTTGAGAGGTACATCATTGTATGTAATACGCTCCCCTTATTACACGATAGACTATTGGAGAAGTGCTTATAGCGAAGCACTATATCATGTTGTGCGGAAGTGGACTGGGTTGTTCCGAACGTAATTAGATGTATTCCTATTTTTCCACCTATTGTATGTCGCCCTTCAGGTAGACCACCCACACGACACAAGCAATCCATATATGAGTCTACCATATGAATCAAGAAATGTACTCGTTGTGGTAGAGTTGGCCATAATCAAACCACATGTTCCAACCCCATTGTAACACCTCTCACGTAAATATGCTTGATGTCTGAAACTGGTTGAAGTTGTATTTTGTATCACCGAATGATGGCGTTGTTCATTTTTAAGTTATATTATCATTATCGTTTCAATATCGTTTGCAAATATTCGGCCGTGTAGCAATAACTTCACAACAAATTTCTCATGTAGACAGATTACTTCATTACATTTTGACAGTTCAACTGTCAGTTCCGACAAAATGTTTATGATCATAACTTGTCCACGGTTTTTTTTTGCATCTCACAATGCTTACGTTACACTTTTGGAAGTTATATTATCACTGAAGTTTCGTTACCCTTTGTAAACATTAGTCATGTTTAAGGTCACATACAAAATATTTCATCACATCCCGAAAGTGAAACTGTCAGTTCCGACAGAAGGTTCATGTCATTCTCGAAGTTGGCATCAGACATTCGATACAGACGTTACCAAATGAATCCATGACAAAAGTATAATAAATAATTGATAATCTCATTATCCCGAATGTTGCATACAAAAGAAACGATAGACTTAACGATATCTGATAAATTCAACAGTTCACATATCACAAATATATTAACATCCACAGTACATCCAAAAGTTGCAAAATAAGTAGTGTTTATCATAGTATTAACCAACGTCTTGGATACTAATTCTTGACTCTCTTCCTCCATCCCTTGGTATATGGAGTCCTGATAGATGACGCAGGAAAGCGAAGGCGTGTCAATCACGGCCTCTTCAAAATATCATTTGCAATTTTAACGAACAAGATTAGAGTCATTAAAATTGTGAATTCCTTATACTTCACATACGTACCATTCACATCCTGCTTCTCACTAGGTAGTAGACCCTCTGGTCATTCGGGCACGGACCTGGGTCATTTAGTACACGACCACCAAATCGCATTTAACATAGCATTAACAAACTTCCTCGCACTAGTTCTTGACTCTCTTTCTCCTTCCATTGGTAAATGGAGTCATGCTAAATGCTACAGGAAATCGAATGCGTGTCGATCGTGGCCTCTTTGTGTTAATAGCATTATCGCCTTCAATGGGTATGGTAGCTGCCACAAGTATGTCCGTAACACCGCATACGCAAAAGTAGTATGAATTGTATTAGTTATCCAAAATGTTAAATAATAACATACACAGTCTACCAACATCTAATTATCCATTCGACTACATAAAATCAATATTAGCGACTCATTTGCCTTACCGTTTCTAATAAATCTGAAGTCTAATTGTTGTATCAATTGGACCGAGAATTCTATATTAGGTAACTCGGTCAGGAACCCAAGGCATGAGTTATCGAAGTCTTTCCATTATCGATCATGAAATTCTCCAATATGATTTTCGTAAACTTGAAATTGCTCATTTGAGAAATGTGGACGGGCAAGCGCATTTCCAGGAACTAAAAATTTAAAATTCCTCTGCAAAAATAAGGTACAACAAGAAAGCAAAAATTTCATATCAATAGATGACTAAATTGATCAGTCCGATTTATTCATCTGTCGAGAATAACTGAAACTTATTGTCGAGAATGGCAATTCATCTCAATAGATGAGTCACGACAAATCTGTTGAGAATTAGTCATCTGTCAAGAATTCATAATAAATGTATGAAGATGGTGTATTGTACATTTAATATGTAACACATGTAGAAGAGTAGTTGAAACAAATGAGGCATATGAATAAAACTGTTAAGAAAAAGTAAGTAACGCGAGAATTCCATAACTTAACTGTCAAAAATGACAATTAATTTTGACAGTTGAATTTCATAACTGTAGATATTGACAATTTATCGCAACCTATGAGTTCCTTAACAAATAATGGGAAGTCTCTATAATATTAACAAAGTATCACCAAAATAGGATAACCAAATCTATGAATAATTAATAAAAATAAATAACACCTATAACATGTTAATAGAATCTCAAATACAAACTTTCTACTGTAGCAAGTGCAATTAAAATCAAGCTTATTATTTCATTTCTACAATCCTAATAGCAAAAGGTATTCATCTTCGAAATTAATGATTAAAGAAAATTCTATCAAACACATGTTTTTAACACAAATCAACAAGTAATCCATGAGTAATACAAAGTATTTTACAAAAATATTGCAAAATAAGAGAAATACGTTACACTTCTTGCAAAATAAGAGAAATGTTGCAAAATATATGCCTACCAAGCACATTTTTTTAGCACAAAATATTGTAGAATACAGGAAATACACTAGACTTATAGTTATACTTCGTGACTGGCTTCACTGATCGGCAATCAAATTTGAAGCTTTGAGGCCAAAAGTTGCGTGGAAGAAGAAATTGGCCTTCTTGGGTTTGGAAGGAAGAAAATCAATGTTCTAATTACAGATTTATGGTCTCATTTCGTCAGGCTTCCTTTTGAAAATGGGAAAAATTGTCGGAAATGATGGGAAGCATTATTAGTTTGGGTTTGAGTTCTTGGGGTTGGATTTAGAAATTGAGGTTGAGGTGAAAGTGGGTGGGTTTGGTATGATGCTTATCTATTATTTTGTACTAACTTTTCATCTAGTTAAATCACCATTATTTAAAGACATCTAAGGTATTTAAATTTTCTAGAGGGCCAAAAAAGTCCAAAAATAACATATTTGTCAAAATTATAAAAATGTGATATTTTTTGTAAATGATAACCCAAAAGGTGTCAATTGGTGCAATTTCCTCGTATTATAACAGGAAGAAATCTATACTGTTGACTCCTTTAAATTTTTGTCTTCCTTAGGGTTTGGAAAAAAAAAAAATTAATGTCAACAATTAGTAGAGATGTCTCTAGGGATTAGTCAATCCCTGCACGGGTCTATGGCACCACCCATCGTGTCTCATGCTTGGACCGAACTAAACAATTACAATGAAATAAAAATTTCTTCATTTATATGTTTCACGTGTACAATTTTTGCATAAAAGTGATGACAAAATTTGCACCAATTATCATGTTAAATTAGTTTATTTATAAATTTAAATCACTAAAAAATAATATTTTTATTGAACCCTATTTGACAACAATTCAAACAAAATAGAAAAAAAGAGTTTAAATAAAAGTCGGTCACATTTTATAATAAAATATTCTATATATAAATTCAAATTTTTTTTTTTTTTTTACCCCGACATACTCCAAAAATTAATTATTTCAAAATTTATTTTCTTCAATAAGATATCACTGTATGCTTTTAACAAAGTTGAACTTCAATATGCCAAAGCTTCCCAAAAGTAAATTCAATGTATTTGATTAAAAGAGAACCAAGAAATTTAATGGGGGGTACAAATCTTGTCAGATTTTTAACCTTAAAATAGCAGACACTTTGGGGCTCAGCTATAAAACCACGTGGACCTCTCCATTTTAGGAAATATCACTTCATTGTTAGTCACATCCAATGGTCCCACCCCTTAGACTTCCCCCACAACCCCGCCACCCCCCTTGAAGTCACGGGATCAATAAACTTATGTTTGAATCACATTATTTTTTTCATTCTTATTTTTTATTTATTTTTAATCACATATTTTTCAATAAAAAATATTTTTCATCACATTAGTTCAATAATTTTTTTTTTCAACTACACGTTCTTCATCAATCTACTATTCCAAAATATATTTTTCTAAAATAATGTGGCTCAAACACACCCTAAGCTCCAGAGTAGAAATTTGTTGTTCTAAATTCATCGTGATTTAGTTTCTGTTCGACAACCATTATTTTCGAACTCTTTTTTCTATATACTCATTTTAACTACACATTCACACAATCAAATATTCTGTATGTAAATTCAAATTTTTTTTCCTACTTTTAACCACACACTCTCCTAAAAATCATTATTCAAAACTCTATTTTTTCTCAAATAATGTCCGTCAAACAAGAGCTTAGATTATTTATTTAATACATTTTTTATATTTCGATATATCTTTTCTGTTTAGGACATATTTGAGCCTCATTTTTTTGTGTAGAATATATTTTGGAAGAGTAGATTGATATAGAATGTGCGGTTAAAAATTAAGGAAAAGTTTTTGGGTTGTGTATAATATTATTTTATTAAATAAGTATGGTTGAAAATAAGATAAAGAAAAATATATTTTGAAAAAAATGAAGATCAAACAAGGTCTTAATAAATTAGAACACGTCAAGTTATAGCGTGATGAAGTATCAAAAATTGTTCTGATGTCTTTCAATTTGTTAAGAAAAATAACGTGTAGAGCTGCCAAAATACTATTGAAGAATAACGAGTTTGAGACAACACCCACCAACCCTCGCCAAGTCCTAAGGATAGTTGGGACTGCCCCATTCAGTCCATACCCACGCCACGCCCACCAAGTCTTGTCAAGAAGATGTCTTTCAGTGGCTTCAATTGACTTAGCCAAATGTCACACTCTCTTTTGTCTGGTTAATTATATGGTGGGTTTAGGAAAAGCCAAAAGTTTTAAGGCCGCGTTTGGATAATTGAGTGAATTATAAGTCATCTTCATTATTCTTGACGTGAACAAATAGTAGTGTCCTTGAAGCAGTTGGAGTGTGGACTGTAAGGAATAATTGCAATTTCCATGCCCTCCCATGTTCTTGATTAATTAATTTTTGGGCTATCCTAGGATTAAGAGCGTGCTCAGCCAATACTAGAAAAAAAAAAAAAATTAGCTTTTCACTAATTTTTTTTTTCGCCTGAACGTTTTTAGAAGTTACTTTTTTCCTGGATATATATATGAATTTGATCTCCTAAATACGGTGCTTAATTTATATTAAGAAACATGCTTAGATGGCAAATAAACTATACAAGTAAAATTGGAAGATTCACAAGTAATCCAAACCATGATCATTGGAAGGTTTTGACAAGGATTCTTAAGTATTTAAAGTATACTTTAATCTATGGATTACAATTCACAAAATATCCCGTGGTATTAGAAGGATATTGTGATGCGAATTGAATATCCGATATAAGTTTACAACTAGTAGACAATAGCTTTTTGACACGTGTATAGGTTTGCTACAGAGATATTTTCCATATCTTGTATAAAGTCAGTTGGTATTCTTTGCAAAATAACTAGAGAAATACAAAATTGCATATAGCTTTCTCTTCCAAATCTTCTACTTCGTGTTCTTATTCTCTTGCTTTGATTCTTGGTATTGCTTTATTAGCTTTTGTTTTACATACACAGGCATTTATATATACTAAAATCTTGTTTGATTCCCATTTTATCAAAAAATTATTTTCTCAAAACTCATTTTCAACCACGCAATTTTCAATAAAATAATATTACACGTGAATTAAAAAAATTTCCTTATTTTTCAATCACACATTCTTCAGTGTATATATTTGGTGAAAAATGGTGATTGATAGTCATTTGCTATAGCACTACAAGTTTAAAAAATCACTTATATTCAATTTTTATTTTTTTAAAATTCACTTAGAGACAAATTTTATAACAGAGTATTATAGAATTATGTGACGAAGCATCTATCTCCAACGGTAACTAATCATCAAAATCCCATCCCATTTCTAACATCAACAAATTAAAAGAAAATATCTTAAAAATTGCAAATCAAGTAGTAACCTAGCCCTCCAACATCTTCTAATCGCCTCTACCAAACATGAGTACTTCTACGGATTAATGTTTTCTGCGACAATCTCAAATCCAAACAATATACGATTTAAGCAATTATGATGTTAAGAATATTGAGGTTCATGAAAAATAGCAAACTTCGTGGATATTGAGCTTCACCTGAGTCTAAAGACTACAATTCATACTTCTACCAAAATACTTGTATTAATTGCAAATATACATAAATATTTCAACTTCGAACTAGGGAGAATATTAAGAATAGTTGGTGTCATGAATGGTGGCCATTATATAGTGTAAATGAAATTGTTTATTTATACCTCTTCTTCTTATCCCATACGATTTTTTAATTATCTTAAAAAGTACGACCTTACTTTAAAATAGTCTATTCTATAGGCTCGTATTTGTGTATCCTTAAATTTTAAGGAGAAACGAAACCAAGTTTGATGGATGAGTTAATGATCGCTTGACTAAAGCGTGATTAATAGCTCTGTGATCACGAAAGACTTCAAGCATTTTCTTAACCACTTCAATTCTATTTTTGTGTTTCTTTTTATTGTCGGAAGAGGAACCTTCCAATGTAAAAAATTGCTATCACATATTGTGTATCATATCACGCCCCTTCGTGGCCCAAGTAGTGATCATGTTTAATAAAATGGACTAAATATAATCCGATATATTAAAAAGATACACATATAATAAGAATATCTATATACTTTTTCATGTTTATTTTACCGTAATAAACATTTCATACATGTCATAACGTAACGTATACGTATGAACAATAGCGTATGGACTCAAAAGAATAGGAAACACAATGCTAATAATATTTGTTGGCGTATACTAAACAAGATAGCTACCATAATATTGTCAAATTCAATCCAACAACAATAAATTTGTACATCTTCAAGCAAGAAAACTATGTGTAGTTAGATGCTTTGTTCATCTTGGTGTCAATTAATAATAAATTAGACATTCCAATATACTAGATTGTGCATCTTAATAAAAATTATTACATACATAATCGATAACAAAAATTTATAAAATTAGTATCTTCATAGGGTGCTCTCCGTGACAAGGGTGTAAAATTAATTGTAGCAATTAAGGTATACCTTGCTCTAGAACTAATCTAGTGGGCTAGGATTCTTCAATGGTTTTCAAAAAGCGACTAATTTTGGAGGAAAAACTTGCATTAGATGGAATATAAGCTTTTTGGTCGTCGGTCTTTAAATCCTTTTATTAGATTCGTTAGAAATCTAGACTCACTTTTGAGTTAATCAATTCAAAGTTTAAGACAATAGAAAGACCAATTCCGAGTCTACATTAACTATAAACATGTCGTGCAACCATATATATTTCGATGAGTCAATCCACTCAAAAGCACAAATTGACAGCATAGGCTATACCCTATGGCCTCATATGTGAGAAGGCCGATAATATTAATTTTATTAATATTTATAAGTACAGATAAACTCATAAAATTTATGTAGAAAACTTAACATAAAATTGACTTAAGACTCTCAAAATCTCGGCCGGGCGATGCCGAGCTAATTTTCACACCTCTACTTGAATACGCAATTACTTTTGTTCTCCTTTTAAGTTCAAAAAGGACGGTAGAAGGTAAAAAGTGGTCCATCCACCGCTCCATTATTGAGAGAATTGTTTAGAGACATTTTTGTTAAAACCTTGTAACCAAACACAGTTGAGCTTCTTTAAGAACTGGTCCCTTAAGTATCCTCGGAAACACGTATTCAGCCTCGGACCACTTCCTTTGTCGACACGTGGCACTTAGCATTGATAATTTCCATCATGTAATAAGGCTTAGCACTCTTTATACCCTATATCCCACATTTCCAATTGCTTGCTTTTGTCCTTGTCATAAATGATCGGTTCAACCTTAAAAACTAAAAACAAATTTGAAATTCCATATCAGTTCTTGATCCGATCTTTGATCTTTGACCTTTGACTTACGACCCTAAATACCAACAACAAATTTGAAATTCGATATCATTTTTTGATCCAACTTAGATATTTGATTTTTGACTTCTTCCAAGACCAAATATAAGAACATTAGGTTTTTTTAACCAGAACCCTCTTGTGTTCATCATCCTCACTTATACACCGTTTGATCAACTTTCTTGGTGAAAATTCAAATGGCTCACAAACTCGAACCCCTTTTGAACTTACATTTTAAGTTTCTTATAATTTCCTTAGTCCTTGTTTTATTTTGTTAAAAATCGGATTTAAGTTAATTTTGATAAAAGTTGATGAAATATGTGATTGAATAGTTAACAAAAATTGTAGATCCATGAAATACGTGATTAAAATTAACTGTTGATTCTGACATAGATCAACTTTTTTAGCTGAACCAAAAAAGAGCTTAAACATAATTTTCAAAGTTACTCTTTTTTACTAACAAAAACATTTTTTTTTTATTTTTAGAAAAAATAACCTTTGAGCACTACAAATAATAAGTAAAAGAGTTTTTCAAATGAATTTATGGGATGCTAGCATATGCTACCCTTCTGCATACATGACAACATGCATCTATCTTTATAAGTACATTTAAAGGGAGTGGTACAAGAAATACACTGATAAGATTTGTGTTCTGTGAGATTTTTGAGTGGTAGAGAGAGAGAGAGAGAGAATGGGAAGAGGGAGAGTAGAACTGAAGAGGATCGAAAACAAAATCAATAGGCAAGTCACCTTTGCCAAGAGAAGGAATGGTTTATTGAAAAAAGCTTATGAACTTTCTGTTCTTTGTGATGCTGAAGTAGCCCTGATCATCTTCTCCAATAGAGGAAAACTGTACGAATTTTGCAGCAGCTCTAGGTATCTATTTATATAAACATGGAAGCCTCTTTCTTTTTTTTTTTCTTGGGTTTGAATTTGTTTAGGATCTTCTATGTTTATCGTGTGTAGACTAACTTTGAATTTTTGATGTAAAGAGAGAAAAGAAAATTATCTCTTTTGATGTTGGAAGAGTTTTTGCCATTTTAGTGAATGTTTTGGACACTGTGCTTGTGGTTTTTGTTAGATCTGCAAGAGGAAAATCAATAAAAGAAGATTTTTCTATAATTATGTTGAGTTTTTCTTACTTTAAGCCCTTTTCTCCTTTGACATAATTTAAATATCAGATTTTTTTTTTTGGGTTTCATTTTTCACTGATTTTGATCAGATCTTATGTTTTGATAGTTCATTTATGTGTTGATCTACCTAATTTTCAAGTTTTATTTTTCACTTCTTTAAAATTCTTTTCTTGTTTTAGTTGTTAACCTACAAAAGAGTTGATTTTGAATCTGATCTTGTTATTGTTTCACTGATTTTCATTCAACCAGTTTGATGATTCATCTAGAGAGAATTGGTTATGTTTTGTCTAAAGATTTCAACTTTTAGGGTTTTCAATTATACTTTTTCTTTTTTTCTTTATGAAGAAAATATCATTTTCTCTCTTTATTTGCTCTATAATTCTTTTCTTAATTACACTTCCATTGAAGTTTTAATCAGGCCTTAGAATATATCTATCTTTACATGCTCTACGATTTGTTTTTCATGTAATTAGGGTTTGGTTTGGGAACTGGAGATCTTGCTTTAAAATCAATTATTTTCTCTCTTTTTTCTTCCTCTTAGATCCCTTTATATGTCCATTGATTAGCTCAAATCTGAAAATTCATTTTGTGTTTTTGAGTGTTGTTTACTCAAAAGCAGTCTTGCATCCAGTTACCAGAAAAGTCTTTGAGTTCATCTCTTGGTTAACTGTACATATTACTGACATTGAAAGCTATGAATACTCATAAATAGATGCATAATTACTCGTAGAAATTGTTTAAGCAACGATTACACAGATTAGTGCTTCTTCGTAGACGGGATTCGCAGCCCGTGAGAATGCGAGACTTTACGAGGCGCTTGATGATCTTTCTTCAACTTTAAAGTTATTAGCTTTTGCTAGAGCACATTAAAGATCCAACGTACAATTCACCATCAATATCTCTTCCCGATACATGTTTAGAATCTTAAATCTAAAACTAAGGAATTTTCATGGAGGCTTTTATTTTACTCAAATCACTCGATTTCTTTCTGGGCTTTTCCTGGATTCTTGCCAGCAGTGTACGATGGTCTTCATCTCCCCCTTGGCATCTCATCTTGGCATCTCGATTTCATCCTTTGATGTGTTTCAATTATTTACACTCAAATCTTCCCTTAATTTATATTCAATGGAATGATTATGTATGTATGTTTTATTGTTCTATGCAGCATGCTCAGAACATTGGAGAGGTATGAAAAGTGCAACTATGGAGCACCCGAGCCACATGTATCCTCAAGAGAGGCACTGGTAATCAGTTACTTTCTTAAATTCTTCTTTGTGTAACATGTAAATCGCATTTTGTCCAAATTAAGACGAAGATTTGCCATCCCTGCACCAAATCTTTAACCAAACAAGTGCTCTCCGAACCAAGCTAGATAGTCCACTATCATTAGGCTTACCAACCAACCTGGACTTCGATTTTTGTTATTCCTACCGGATAGCAAAACAAACTGTGAGGCCAATAAATTTCACAGACCATAAGGGAACCCATGTCTAGTACAACTTTTACTAGGTGGTCCATCCTCCCCGGCAAGCTTGCAATGAAATCCATGGATACACTTGCCTGGTCTCTCTGGTGTATAGGAAATGGCTCTAAGCCCCTCTCTTATACGATGAATCTAAGTTCATCAACTATATCGAAGATGGGTGTGGAAACATATAAGAACTCTTGAATGAAAATGGAAAAGAGATGTAACTCTAGTTCCTTCGGAATTGCTAGTCAATCCTATTTTTGCTAGGGGCAATTGACAATTTAATTCAATTTTGATCATTATTTACAGTGTGAAAAGAAGGTCCAGCTTCAAGTTGTTAAGCCATTTCTCAAATGCCCTTTGTTGGCCAGATCAATTACACAAAATGTTTCTCTTTCTCTACTCTAATACATGTAGAAAGCTATAATATGATTAGCCCTAAATTCTTTTTCTCTCACAAATCAATTCCACTCTTGTGCATAACTTTGGCTACTCTTTCAATAGCAATATCGAAATTTCCATAGCTGCCTATCGTAAAACTGAAGCTGCACTTCATCAACTCTTCCATTTCCTAAAATTTCTTCTTCTTATTTTTTCTGGAGAAATCATGATCAACGTCTCTTCTTCCATTGTAATCTGAAGATGAAAATCGTATGGCAGCACAAGTTTAATGTAAATTAAAGAACTGAGAAAGAAATACAAATTGCTAAGATTAAAACCTCATAAATAATCATTTAAACTACAATAGGAACAGAATATTGAATATAAAATTTTACCATGGAAAAGTACTTATAATTAACTAAGAAGATTTACTACAAGACAAATTTAATGATGGTAAATTTGTGATGAATAATGATCCATTGTTGGAACAAAACATTGAATTCCCAAGCAAAACAAGATTCAAGAAAGATGAAAGTATTATTAAAAAATTTGGGCATCTTTACTATAAATAGAAAAACCATTAATTAATGGAAAAGTACTTATACTAAGCAGATTTAGTACAAGATTTAGTTTAAAGGGTAACATTTTTGGTGTTTTGAGTCAATTTAAGAATATTTCGTCATTTTTACAGTTTTTTAGTTCTATTCAAATTTATCTACCAAATTAAAGTTGCACTTTGATTCTTTAAATATGTATTAAGGGTGTAAAAGTTGTAGTACAACCTTTTTTTTAAATTAATAATATATCAATTTTTTCATTTTCAGGTGGATTTCAATATTTTTCACGTCCGTTCGAATGATATTCTAACAAAACTCATTTGTGTATTACGAATAAAATCTTTTTATTATTATTCACATTTTTGTCATGCATCAAAATGTATATATTATTTGATAATATATTAATACAAAATTATTCTATTTTACTAAATAATCAAATTCATTAAATAAAAAGTCAGAGAACAATTTCTAAAAATTTCAAAACTAAAATGCATTTTCCAGATTTCTATTTTGAAAAACAGTTTTTCAAAGTGATAAATCAAACGTATTTTTTGCATCTTAAAACAGACCCACCATACAAAAAATTGAAAATGAATTCAAAACTGAAAACTAAACGTAAACCATACAAGGCAATATATTCTAGGTTTCCCATTCACTAGATTTATACTTTTGTATCATATAATAGTGGAAATAAGCAAATAATACCTAATAATTTCCAGCAGACATGCTATAATTCAAGCCAAATTTATTCCTTGCCTTCTATATACTTACCAACATTAACATATAATGTAATGAACTATTTAACTCCTTGTTTCAACGTGTCCCTTTGTTTTTCATCAAAGGCTTCAATAGTGAAGGTATTTATTTATTTAATTCCATCCTGGATCCATTTTTAATCAAAATCCTGACACGTGTTGCTATGTTATTCTTGTCAATGATTATATTTCAGCTAAATTCAATTATAGTTCCCAACAAGGATTTAACAGATCTAAATATCTTAAATTCAAGTCTCGTCGTAATTTAATATTCATAAATATTATACCACGCGTCACGCTTTTGCGTTTAATGAAAAAAAAAAAAAAAAAGGTGGACTTACATCTTCTAAAGACCTGAAAAAAATTTATGTGATTCTCTGTTATTTTTCTCAAATTCTAGGTGATTACTTCCACGATTGTGCGATTTTGTAGTTAGTACAAGTTTTTGCCTTTTATAGTTATTCGTAACTTTACAAACAAGGTTTACCCTTTAATTCATAGAAAGGGAAGAGATAAAAATTATTTTAACTTTTACTTTCAACAAGAGTTCGACATGGTATCAGAACAGATGCGGTTGAGGAATTTTCATATGAAAACTTAGTACATTCTGCGGTGATTGTAGGAACTAAGCAGTCAGCAGGAATATGTGAAGCTAAAAGCACGTTATGATGCCCTACAGCGTTCACAAAGGTTTGTCAGTCATTAGATAGGAATTATATTCACAATCTAATTTAACAATTGATTGAAGAAAACATGCTGAAAAAGTTACTTATAAGTGAATCAGTTAGTTTTAATGTAAACAATTTTTTTATTGGCCACCACCAGGAACCTTCTCGGTGAGGATCTCGGTCCATTGAATAGCAAGGAACTTGAATCACTAGAAAGGCAACTCGATATGTCGCTTAAGCAGATCAGATCAACAAGAGTACGTACTTTATCTATCGGTCGAAAGGTCTTTCTAATCGAATGGTTGCACATTTTTTCAACAAAAATCATTCAGTTTCGAGTTCTTGCAACAATCATTCACTACTACATTGAATTAAAATGAAGTTCTCGAGACAAAATTTTTGTTAATTAATTCTAATAATCCAATTATCAGACACAAGCTATGCTGGATACTCTCACAGATCTTCAGAGAAAGGTACGGTAATTCTTGAACACTAAAAAAAATCCAAAATTGATCACAATATCGAATTATTGGTAACAGTTTAAATATATTTTTTTGGTCTTATACATTCTTATGGACAGGAGCATGCACTAAATGAAGCCAACAGAAGTTTGAAACAAAGGGTACATAATTCATTGACAAAGTCACATTGTTTGCTCAAGATAAATTCGATGCATAATGGAAATATTTTTTAAAAATTTATATATATTGTGATATTATTTAGATTCTCTTAGATTATTTCGATAGTACAAAAATTCTCATATTCATTTCAGTGTGTCCATTTCAATTATCTTCGTTTTAAAGATTGTATATTCGAAATGTAACAAGAGAATGTGAGCAAGTTTTGCAGTTGATGGAAGAAAATCACATTAGTCTGCAGTGGAATCAAGATCCTCAAGATGTTGGATATGGCCGTGAACCAACTCAAACTCAACCTCAACCTCATGGGTTTTTTCATCCTTTGGAATGTGAACCCACTTTACAAATTGGGTACGTCATCTTTCAATTTTTTACTACGGAGGTTTTATTACAATTATTGTCATTCTTGTTGTTTGTCTTTATATAGTAATTATGCGCATGAACGGTAGTCGAAAATTTGATAAAATTTATGGGCATATCACATGAAATGCCCATAAAAAACTAACATGGTGGTATTTGTCTAATACAATATGTCAAACACGGAATAAGAGTTTGGAGTTAAGCTTTATAATTGCAATCGATTCACTCCATCAATCAAACTAGATGATATGGAAGGTATTTTCCAATCGTAATATTATGGATTGATTACAAGATAATGACAATAATTAAATAAATAAGAACAAATAAGAACACAAAAAATTATGTGGAGAACTAAGATGGGAAAAACTACAAGAAGAAGAAGATAATCTCACTATAATCAATAATGAATATATTTACAATATCATGATCTCAATACTTTCAATTAAAATCTACGTTATGTAACTCTTAAAATATTGTTGAATGTGCATGTGGAGATACAACAATGTGGAATATATATGAGCCAATTTTTGGAGTTTTAGATGAAGAAGAAAATATAAAATTTGAAAAAATCGAGATAAAACCCGAGGTGCCGCCGAGCCAGGGCCTCGGTGTCGGACCCAACGTTGCAGCGCCCGACGCCTCGACACTCATGGCGTTTCTTTGAACAAGGGAGCACACGCCCCATGCTCGGTGCCGCTAGGCTTGCTGCCTCCCTTTTCGTCATGGGTGCGTTTCGGTAATTATAATTTCAAGTTATTTTTCTTCATCTCAAAGTCCTTTTCCAAGTCAAACTCTCAATCCTTTGTGAAATTTAATCTCCAATAATTAGAACTTTGAAAATAAAACTCCTTAGACTTATTCTATAACCAAACACCGAATCACATCGAATTTGGGTCACACAACTACAAATCTCTACCTTGAACCAAATTTCAATACAAGAAATTCAAGAACATATCTCCAAATAAACACCACGCGTCCTCTTCCAAAGAAGCCCCAATCGGCAAAACAATGACAAATACGTACTAAATTCAAGCAATGCTCAAACTTAGTAATGGGAAGTGATTTTGTCATCATATATGCTGGATTATCCTTGGTATCAACTTTGCTTACTACAGTATCACCACGAGCAATCACATAATGCACTAAATGATACATTATATCAATGTGCTTAGTCAGCTCATGAAATATCTAATCCTTAATCAAGAAAATAACACTATGACTATCACAATATACTGTAAAAATTTGTAAGTCTTCATTGATTTCACCAACTAATCCTCTCAATCACGTAGACTTCTTAATGACCATGTACTTTGCCTCCGTCGTAGACAAAGTTGCTGTATTTTGCAAAATATATTTCCAACTGATAGCACAGCCTCCAAGAGTAAACATGTACCTTGTAAATTATCTTTTTTTTTTATCAAGATCCCCTATATAATCTGAATCCACATACTCAATGATTCCATCTGTGTTTCTACCAAAATGCAAACAAACATTAGAAGATCCCCTCAAATATTTGAATATCCACTGCACTTTTTTCCAATATTCTTTGCCAGGATTTGTCATATATTTACTAACTGCATTGATTGCATAAGCCAAATCTAGTCTTGTAAAAATCATAGCATACATAAGCGAACCAACTACACTAAAATATGGAACTCAGGACATGTAATCAATATTTTCATCTGACTGAGGACACAAGTTAGATAATAATTTAAAATGGGCAACTAAGAGAGTACCGACAGTCTTATCATTCTACATATTGAACATTTGGAACACCTTCTTAATATACAATGCTTAATCAAATACTATTTGTCAACCTTCCTATTCTTCAAGATTTTCATACCAAGAGTCTTCATTGCTACAACAAAATCTCTTATGTCAAACTCGTTACTAAATTGAGATTTTACCTTTCTGAACCCTGATTTATCCTTGCATGTTATAAGCATATCATCAATATATAATAACAAATATGTGATCGATCAACCATCTCCTTTTCTGAAGCACACACAACTATCATAATTATTTTCAATAAAACTATAAGTAGTCATGAATGAATTAAATATTTTATACCATTTCTTTGGTGACTGCTTCAGTCTATACAAGGGCTTCTTCAATAAATACATAGTCTTCCGTTTTAGAAATTATGAAGCCCTCTAGTTGTTGCATATAAATGCTCTCATCAAGTTCTTCATGTAATAATGTTGTTTTGGCATCCATGTGCTCAAACTCCAAGTTATTCTTAGCCACCACTCCAAGTAAAGTCCGAATGGAACTATGTTTCATAACTAGTGAGTATACATCAACACTTGAAATTTGACCTGTAGCCCCTTGCTACCAATCTAGCCTTATACCTTGTATCTTCAATTCTTGATGTATATTTCTTTCTTTTGAATACCCACTTGCAGCGAACAACCTTTTTGTCCTTAAGTAATTTCACCAAGTTCTAAGTATTATTTTTATTCAATGACTCCATCTCATCCTACATAACAATCAACCATCTACTATAATCATTGCAATTAACTCCCTCTGAATATATAGTAGCTCTTCAGTGGAATCAATACTGTCAGCCACACTCAATGCATAAGCTATCAAATCTGCTTCTCTATACTTCTATGGAGGACTAATCTGTCTATGAGGTATATCCTTAACAATTGAATTTTGTGGTGTTGGTGGTGATGTAGGCAAAGTATTACTATCGTCAGCTCTGAACTAGACCGACCTGTAGTAGACTGTTCTGAAACCTCTGATTGTCTCCCTGGACCAATTTTCACCTCTACTTGAGCTAATGTTTTTGTTCCTCAGTTTTATCAGAATTCCCACGAGGTGACCATAAACCATAGTAAGTTCATTAAATACTGCATCTTTGCTAACCACCACATTTCTTGTCTCATGATACAATAATTTATACCCTTTCGCACTTGATTTAAACCCAAGAAAGATACACTTTCTAGACCTAGGATTCAACTTTTCATTATCCATATGAGCATAAGCAGGACATCCAAAAAATTTCAAATCAAAATAACAAGAAAGTTTACCAAACCATACCTCTCATGGTGTCTTTTTCTCAATGGCAGTTAAGGGTGAATGATTAATCGAAAAACAAGTTGTAGTAGCAGCTCCAGCCCAAAAAGATACAACGAACATTTTCCATCAAAGATCTATTCATTCATTTTGCTACACCATTCTGTTGAGAAGTTTCAAGCACTGTCAAGTGTCTCAAGATGCTTTCAACACCGCAGACGCTATTGAATTCATCTAAACAAAACTTCATTCATTATCTATATGTACACTTTTATCTGCTTTCTAGTGTGTTTGTCTATCATTGTTTTCCACTTCTTGAAGGTCTCAAACACATTATTCTTCTGCTTTAAGAAGAATATCCAAACTTTTCTAGAGAAATCATCAATCACTCTCAATAAATAATAAGCACCTCCTTTTGAAGGTGTCATGGCTGGTCCCCAAAGATTTGAATGGATATACTCAAGTGTTTCCTTCATGTTGTGTCTTTTAGTCAATCTGACTGTTTTCTATTTCCCAAAGACACAATGCTCACAAAAATTGATCTTACTGGTCTTCTGCCCATCAAGAAGCCCCCTCCTACTTAACTCTATCGTACCATTCTCACTCATATGCCGGAGCCGCATATGCCAAAGTTTTATAGTTTCTTCATCTGTCAAATAAGAAGTAGAAGTTATTGCATCCCCTATTACTGTGGAATCCTTCATGACAACAAGAGCACCCTAACTCACCTTCAAAACTCCACATTCACCAATATATCTATAACCCTTTGAGTCAAGTGCATCCAAAATTATGAGATTTCGCTTCAGTTCTAGAACATGCCTTACATTTGTAAGTATTTTAACAGTCCAATCGAACATTTTGATCATGATTGTACCAATTCCGACAATTTTGTAAAGCTTGTTGTTTTTCATAATTACTGCACCTCTCGAAACTTCTTCATATGTTGTAAATCATGCCCTGTGGGACATATATGGAAAGTACATGCTGAGTCAAGAAACCATTCTTCACAAAGTTTAGAACCCATGTTAGAAATCTCATGAAGCTATCGTTTATCTTGCCTATCTTCCACAACATCAGTATCCACTGCGTTTACAAGTTTTTTCATTTATCAGTAGCACCAGCTGCCTTATTTCTATTTTTCAAAGCATAGCAATGAGCTCTAATATGCATTTTCTTCTTACAAAAGTGACGTGTTTTCTCCACATGTATGGATTTCGATCCGCCCCTCATATTTTTACCAAGATTCTTATCTTGATTTCTTCCACGAACAATCGGACTTCACCATGGCTCCCAGATTCATCCAACAAAATGTCTCGTCTTCTCCTTATATAGTAAAGTATCATAGACCTCTTCCAAAGTGAGAGTATCTGGACCGTAAAGAATAGTATCTCTAAAAGCTATACATGATGGCGACAACGAACACAACAACATCAAAGTCAAATCCTTCTCATCATACTTAACTTTCAATATCTCCAAATCAACCATGATTTCTTTAAATATAGTTAAATGATCATCCAAAATGCACATTCAGACATCCGGTGAGAATACAAACATTATTTCAAGTATTTCTTGCTAATCAAACTATTTGTCATGCAAAATTGTTCCAACTTTAACCACACTTCTTTCCTTTAGAACATCCTGAAGAATTTTATTTGAAATATGTAGAGGAATTTAAGATCGGAATTTTCAATTCCTAGGCTGCTTTTCATTCTAAATCCAAGTTAAAAGCATCTTATCAAAGTCAAGCAAGGTTTCCTCCAAATCCATTGATCGAGAATCACTCGCATCTTCACTTGCCATAAAACAAATCTCGTGTTTCGATCCAATAATGAATATCATATTTCATTGATACCATGCAAAAAATCAACATCGCTCTAATACAACTTGTTATGAATTGATCGTAAAATAATAACAATAAAGAAATAAACAAGAATTTGGGTCACACCACAACACGTAACAAATGTTTAAGATTTCTAACTCTGCTTTTCGGTTATTTTATTATTATGTATAGTCTTGATTTTTCAGTTCATCTGTCTATTCAACAAATAAATATTAGTTCTATCTATCAATATGTATGATCTTGAACCTTAAATAATGATATATTTTAGAATTCCACTTACTTTCTATTATATCAATTTTAATCACAATTGTTGGAATTTCGTCAGCTTCTTGATCCTGCTTATTACATTTATTGGATTTCCCGTCTTAATATGAGATATAGATAGAAGGATATTTCCTAAGAATGAATGAAAGCAAAATAATTGAATTTGACATTCCATTTTCTTTTCTGACGAGACAATCATTCCCCAAACTAATTCCATCCCTCGTATTACTTAATAGTTGTTTGTAGATCTTATGTAAATTGCATATTTGATAATTAATTTTTTTTTTTTTTTTTGAATTCCAGATACCAGACTGATCCAATGTCAGCAGCAGGGCCCAGTTTAAATAATTTCATGTCAGGATGGTTGCCCTGAATATTCAAACTTGGCAAAATCATGATTTGAAGTCAGCAAATTCAGTATTTTCTGTGTTATTTCATATGAAACAGACTTGTTTATCGGTACGGATTTATATTTATATATAATTCCAGTTTGTAACTCAAGCACTGCTTTTATCTTCTAAGCAGTTCTTTACATGGAACTCTTGTTTCTATATATTTGAAGCTTTAACGGTTTGTGCGTGGATTTTCTGATCCACATTCATAACGTATGCACATATGCAATTATTAAAAGATTATTGAGTAAAAGAATGCTTTGGGTGTGTGGATGCATCATTTTAGAGATTTTAATTACATGGATTGTTGTTAATGGTGATTATTTTAATTTTTGTCAAGGGATGAGAATTGGGTATATATTGAATAGGCTCGTCAAAATTATTCTTTGGTATGACTAGAGGGTTTAAATCGGTTCAACTGACGTGACAAAAATGACGAGGATATTATGTTTGGTGGAAAAAATTTGAAACAAAGGAAAAATTACCTCAAACACTATATATTTTTTCAAGTTTCAATTTCGTTAATTATGTAGGAATTATTTTTTTTAAAGAAACAGGATATACACTCCACCGACCAACCCCACCACTTCTGTATCGGATATGAATATACAACCATCCCACCCCATTCTACATATCCAAAATGAGGCAATATGTGGATATGCCTAGAGAGCTTTTACTAAACAGAGACGGAATGACGAGTGGAGCTGCTCATTCTCCATCGATCTCGTGGCGGAGAACTCAATGAGTGATGATGGAGGAAGACGTGGTGGAAGAGAGCGGAGAGAGGCATTTGCATTTGCGATTTGTCTGGATGTCGTCGTCCATGGCGACGCAGCCGGTGGTGTGGATTTTTGAGATATCGACGCTATAGGTTATGTATTCGTTTTTAAGATTATACGGAATAATGGAGTTGTCTACCGACATGGCAATGTCAGTTACGTAATCCGTATAGACCCTCATTATGCCTCTCAACACCAACTGCTCCTGTGCCATTGTCGCTTTCTCTGTGCGTGCTTTGTCATTGGAAGAGGGTTGTTAAGGTTTGCACAAAAAGACTGAATGGAAATCGACTTTTTGTGTGAGGATCCTTAGTCAACGGACGAGCAGGGGTTTCCACTCCTACATCCTTGAACCTCACCGTCGGAACCAGTCTCAACGAAAGGAGTGGTGGTTGCCAACAGTGGTGTGGAGGAAAAATCAGGTGAATAATGAGAGAGAATAGACGGAGTTGAGGTATGAGAGTGAAGATTAGTGATTGTAACTTGTGATGTCAAATAATTTATGACATATTAATTATGTCAGTTTGTGACTTAATACGTAATTATGGCCAATCAATGGTAAGGTATGCGACTATAATCTTGTGAAATTTGTTACTTAGTATGTGACATTAATTTATATATTGTGTGGTATGTGATTGTGACATTTTAATTTAAATTATTGATCACAATATTTTATCGGACGTCACAATGTAATCCTTGATTTTTGGATTTTTTTTACAAGTTTTTGAAAATTTAAATTATATTTTTAATCAGAACAAATTTTTAAGTTGATGGATTCATTTGTAGCTAACGACAAAATGAGAACCTTTCTTTTCAAAAAAGAAGTAAAAAGAAGTATATATATATACAAACTCCTTACCTTTTGTTTTTCAATATATATTTAATTTGTTAATAATTTGAACAATATTATCATTAATTATTTTGTCAACTATTTAGTTATGATGAATGTACATTTGACACAATATTACCTTACTTTCCGTTTTTCAATATGTATTTAATTTATTTAACCATATTAGACAAATTCATTACCTTTTTCTTTTTCAATATGTATGTGATTTATTTAATTATTTGAACAATATTATCATTATTTTGTCAATTATTTGGTTATGATCAATGTATATTTTACATATTTATTTACTTGATTGGAACAAAAAATGAATATTTTTAGAATTTTCTTCCAATTGATTTATTCAATGAATGTAAAGATACATTTTCATCCCATAAATATATGTTCGCTTTCTTTTTTCTTCTGTTCCAAATTATAAACCAATTTCCTTGTTGAAAATATAAATGATTTTTTTTTAATTTTCTAATATGCCACTATTTAATTTGACTTGTTGTCAACAAATATAATCTGCTAATATTTAAACCATTATTTAATGTATGTGTATATTAGAAAAATGTAAGAAAAAATATATTTTTAACTATATTAATTATATTTTCTTAATTTGTGTGGAAATGGAAGCAATTCTATCTTTGTGGGATGGATGGTGTAAAAAGTTTCAGGAATTACAATTTGAGTAATATTATTTAGTCATACTAATGACAGTACAAACCCTTGATAATACTTAAAATATTGTGATATTGCTAATAAAAAGATATCATTGTACGTACCTACTACATATTAAATCATTAGATCGTTTACTACATTTTGGATACTCTCTTTCAAAAAATTATTAATGTCAAATAACATTATTAACGGTCCAACTTGTTAGGATTGAATTTCAATTATCTCACTTGAAAATCAATTGGTATTAATTGAAAGCAGGTTAAACATTCTAATGGGATGTCTCCTTTATGATCCAACTTTGATATCACTAGTTAGGATTGAGTTTCAATAATCTCATCTGAGAACCAACTAGCATCCAATGAGAAACATTTAATAATTATTTGTCTGTTTATAACATTGTCTTCATTTTCATTCAAATATTATAAATTGCATGTTAAATTAATATAAATGACAAAAATAATTATTTAAATAGAAAGGATAATAAATTGAAAAGGAAAAGTTGCTTAAAGGTGATAAGGTGAAGAGTTGAAGAGGGGAGAAATTAATTAGCCATCAATCTTAAAAACCTTACTAATTACTCCTAATTAGGAGTTACATACTATTCCCATATTTGTATTCGCTCCACGAAATACAAGTTTCACACCTCAATCACACATTTCCCATTGAAACCAAATTTTTAAATATTAATAATAATCAATATTGTGTGTTCCAAAAAATATTAACATAATATTGGGTATTTTATTATTATTTCATGTTCATTTTTGTATAAGCATAAAAACTGATAATAATCCACTTACTTATTATATATAATATATTTTTGGTTATTCATCCTCAAAGTTTTTTTTTTTCCAATTTCACTTTGTATTTGATTCTCATTTTCTATATTTTATGTGGAATCAAAAATCTAAGATTCCGAATTTTCATTGTGCAAATTACATTAATCTTTAAGTTTATTTTCTTTTCTTCTTATCTATTTGAGTTTTTGAATCACTATTCCTCAAAATTGTTTTTTGATATACAGTTTGATTCTTTGTTCAAGGTTGGATCTATATTATCCACTTTGATGTATTATTGTGTCTTTACTTGAAATATTATGTGTTTCAATAATTTGTATAGGTGTAAATATTTTTACATGATTTACATATTTGTGATTATGTGAACTACATATAAAAAGATGAAATGTTGTGAGACGTTGACAAAAAATATTGTACAAGCCCCCTCGGAGACGCGTTCCAACATCTTTGAACTCTCCTCCACAACGACTAACTTGAAAGGGGAAGTGTAATATCATGTATTATTAGAAAATTGTATGATGGCCCTTTCTGTCCTTTGAAACGGGAAATGACTCTCTTGCTTTGCTTGTTTGCTTTGTTCCTTATAGCACTCTGTCAAAATCTCCTTTCATTAGTCTCGTGAACGTAATGAAGATGCTAATGAACTGGCGCATTGAAAGACAGATTTTGGAAGGGAATCGAGAGTGCACCGACGTAAACATCATCAGTAGCATTGTCCTTAAGTTTGACAAGCATTCCTTTTCCCAAACCGGCATAGGCGAGTTCCGTTAACTTTATCTCTCGAAGGAGAATGACCTATCTTTAGTTTAGATCTGAAAAAGTTCTGTCTACGAAAAGACACGTACTTGGAGTTCAGAACTTGAAGAATTATAGAATAAAAAGCTATTGTCAAATCTACTCGTGTGGTCAGCCTATGACATACTTTAGGACGAATTCCTAGTCCTTACCAACCTTGGGGTAATTCAATGTGTAATGCAGTTCATCATATGGACAAAGAAGTGTTGTAATCAAAATGTTATATTTCATTTTATTCAACATCTTCACATTATATACATAATTTCATGAAAAGTATATATATAATAATAATTTTAATTTTTCCTTTAGTAATATCACTTATCTCAACAACTTTAAAAAAATAGTACTAATACTTCAGAAGATATTATGCATATCATTCATGCGATAAATAAGACGTGCAAAGCATGTGCTTACAACTAGTAATTAAAAAAGCATAATTGACACAAAATTACCCTATTTTTTACATGTTTTGCGCAACAAAAAAAAAAAATCATATTGGTGAAAAATATAATTAAAGAATTAAAAATAAAAATTAATACTACCGATGCAATATCATTGGGTAAAAAACTTACAATTTAGAAAAATAATTGAAAAGTATTGACAGAGTTATAACATGTATATCCATTTAAAAACTATCTTCATAAATATGATTACCGACAAAATTTTGTCAGTGTTGAAAATAAAAAAAATTAAATTCTAACTGATAAATTATATCGTAATAAAATAAAAATTAGAAAAATAACTTCTCCGTCTGCAAGATTATAAATGAAACAATATTTCTTGTTAGTGACATATGGAATATATATCGTCAATAATTTATTTAAAAAATTTAAATAAGAAATCATTAGTGAAATTAGCTGCTCCTCCATCAACATTCAATAACTGGGTACCATCGGCAATTGTCGACAAGATCAGTATATTACCGGTAGTAATCATCGACAAAGGTAAGTCTGCGATAAACCGTGGCGATGTTAATAATTATGTTATCATATTGATATATCTTAAAATTACTGACAATAATTCTGTTGATGATCATCAATGAAATTTCTTTTGGTAAATAATTTGTCCCATTTAATATTTTTATTATTACTTATTAAAAAAGACTTCTTAAAAATTCATTGGAAGTCCTGAAATTACTTGAAACAAAATCCAGGTATAAATAAATTCATGAGCCACCTGGACCATTTTTTTTCCCCTAAATTTTGGAGGGACAATTTCTTCAAAATCTTTAAGTTTCTACAAAATATATTTTTCTTCCACTCCAATTCTCCCATGTCCCTTCCACGAGGAACTCCGTGGTAGTTCACTACGTACGTGGCCCTTCCAAGTTCCATCCACTACCATGTAGAGAGCATCTCGATGGAGTGATTTTATTTTTTATTTTTTTTGCATTAAAAATAGTTTAAATCGCCCCCCAAAATACTTACATTGTTAAACAATTCAAAGAAAAAAGAAAAAGAAGAGGAGGCTAGAGTTTCATTGATTTTGCATAATGCAATTGAATACAAAAAGATAATTTAACTTAAATACAAAGAGACTATATATAGACTAAACAAGGAAAACTGAAAAGACTATTCTACTCTTAATAAATAATAAAACAAAATTCTTATATTTCTTAACATCTCCCCCTCAAACTCACGATGCGGCAACTACAAGCATCGAGAGTTTGCCAACTAGAAAACGAGAACGGAAAATAGAATGCGATTTGGTAAAGAAATCTACAAGTTGTAAAAAAGAAGAAACAAATGGCAAAGTAATTGTGCCATGCTTAAGATGATGACGAATAAGGTGACAATCGATCTTAT
>CAIGRB010051858.1:56516-69394 GCA_903798255.1 Fraxinus quadrangulata | reverse complement strand
GTATTTTAACACCAGTAATGCTAAATAGTATTACTCGACTCACAATTAGCAATCCTCCAACTACTAACTAGCATCAAAAATCATCCTCCAACCATTATCTAGTACGAAAATTGTTCTCCAACTAATAACTTGCTTCTAAATCATCCTCCATCTGTTAATTACCATCAAAATCGTCCTTAATTATTAACTTATGTCAAAAAATTATCCTCTAATTTCTATCTAGCATCAGAATCTCCACAAAATATTTTTTATGTCAAAATCATCCTCCAACTATTAACTTAAGTCAAAATCATTCTCTAACTATTTGTTTACGTCAAAATCATCCTTAAACTGTTAACTTATGTCAAAATAACATACAACTACTTATTTACGTCAAGATCACCCTCCAACTATTTGTTTACATCAAAATCATCCTCCAAATATTACCTAGCATCAAGATTATCCTCCAACTATATATTTACGTCAAAATCATCCTCAAACTATCATCTAGCGTCAAAATCATCATCCAATTGCTATCTAGCATCAAAATTATCCTCAGCCTATTATCCAACATTGATATCATCGTCCAAATATTAATCTTATGTTTGGCCCCCATTTTTTCAAAAACCTCATTTTTTCAAAACTCATTTCAACAAATACATTCTTCCATAAAGTAATTTTATGTGTAAATCGAAGAATTTTCATTCTTTTCTAACCACACATTTTCTAAACAATCACTATTCTAAAATAAATTTTCTTATCAAAATGGGGCTCAAACATAGTGGTGGCAATGGGTCGAGTCGAGCTGGCTCGACCCATATACCCACAAGCTCGGCTCGTGCTCGTCACGAGCCGAGCTCGGGCTCGTTTTGTAACGAGCCGGGCTCAGCTCGTTCAAATACCCAAGCTCGGCTCGGCCCACGAGCTCGTGGCTAGTGGGCGGCCCACGCGGCTCGTCGGATTTTTTATTTATTTATTATAAAGATAAACTATTTTATAAAAAAAAAAAAAAAATTTACCTTGAGCCCACGAGTCGCTCGTTTTTTGACGAGCCAAGTAGGCTCGGCTCGCCTAACGAGCCAGCCCGCTCGGCTCGGGCTCGAGTTCATGAGCCGGGTCTTGACGAGCCGAGCGGCCGAGCCGACGAGTCACTCGGCTCGTTTGACATCTCTACTCAAACATGGGCTAAGTTAAGTCAAAATCATCTGTTGTACAAGAGCCAAAGATATGAGTGCCCTTTCCTTTGGTTAGACTTTGATTGTTGATAAGTGCACATTATCCATTTATTTAGATTAAATTGTGTTAATTTACATAAATCCCAATTTGGATGCACTTGAATGAAATGGACTTGAAATAGGTGAAATTGGAGCTCAATTGAAGTTGATTAAGAGCAATTAATTATCAGCTGAATTGAACTTGGTCATTATGAAGAATTAAGGGAGCAATAGGAGGAGAATCACGAGTTTTAAGAGTTAAATTCAATAACTAAAAAGTTTGAGGACTAAATTATAAATTTTCAAAACTTGCTTCGAATTATTTATTAATGATTGTGGGGGTAATGAGGGGTTGATTTAGAAGATTCAAAGATGAAGAACTAAAGTTGAAAATCATAAAGGACTCAAGTGTACAAAGAAGGAAAATTGGGAACCAAAACGGAAGGTGGCCAAAATTTTGGGTTACAATTACAACCCCTAAATATGAAGTACCAGTGACCAAAATGCCATTGTTCGTTCGATTGCATAACCTAAAATATGGCAATCCGGGCAGTTCTAAAAATTTTCCGTTTTCATTTAGTCTTCTACTTGGAAGCCACTTAAGACAATCTTGGCTCTATAAATAAACAACTTCATCCAACAATTTAAAGAGGCATTTTCAATTTTTTTTCTTCTTCTTTTTCAATTAGTCTTCTACTTGGAAACCACTTAGGGCATGAATTTTGACCATATAAGTCAAATTTGGCCTCTTAGGATTTCAAATCCATAAATATTTCATAGGGAGAGCTAATAAGGAAGCTTTGTTCCATAATTTCATATAACCATTCAAAGCTTTGTAAAGATTGTTACAAAAGACATCTAAACCTATTTTCATACATTTATTTCTTGAATTGAAGAAGAAGAAGAATTAAAGGAGAAGAAATCAAGAAGCCATAAAGAAATTCCAAATTCAAGACATTTTTTTTTTTTCATCTTCTTTTAAATTATTCAACACAGGTTGATATTGTATCATTTAAATTGTGTTTCTGTAATTCATTTTATTATTGGCTAATTGTATAGATGTTAGGGTTACTTTCAACCCTACGTTTACAATTTTTATATTTAATTCTAGATTTTTACATTAAGACATATGCTTAATTTTGAATGATTGTTAGAAATTTAATATTTTTCGATTAATTAGCTTCTAATTAAGTAATTTTGTGATTTTTATTGATGTTTGAGTGAATGATCATGAATTTGGCATGGAGTAACAATTATTGTAAACTCCATAAGAGATATAGATATACCGTTATACTTTGCATGGTCATGCTAATGCTTTTGTAATTTATTACATCTTTGTATGTTTATATATTTCATAACGCTTTTAAGTTAGTTAATTTAATTATAAATATTATATTGTTAATGTAAAACTTCTTTATAATTCTTGCTATTCGATTAAAATTGACGTTAATTAGAAACTAGATTAAGTACTTAGTACTTGTGGAACGATATTTTACTCATTCTTTATTATTTGATTACAATACCTCATACTTGTGAAATTTTAACCAGGAGCGGATTTAGGGGGATTGTGCTGGATTTCAGCCAAGACCCCCTAAGCCCAATTCAATTTTTTGAGGATATGTATAATTTTTTTTTAAAATATGAGCCCAATTTAAACAAAAACAAAATAAAAATTAGTACGATCCTGAATTCGTCTCTAATTTTAAGGGTTATTACCACAAAACGTTCCTAATTTTTAATATTATTATGCTAAACGTCACAAGCTTTCATTTTTAATATTTTCACCCTCATTTTCACATTTGATTGCCAAAAAGTCATTCCATTCACTTACCGTCGATATCTCCGTTAACTGAACACATAGTCAATTTTCTTTTTTAAAATCAAAGGGTAATATAGTTTTACAAAAAAATTTCCCTTCTTCCCACCTTAAACATGCTCTTCCATAACTAGTAGTAACATTGATATGAAAATAATTTATAAAATTATTCCATTAAATAAATAAAAAATTATGTAAAGAATATTATGTTGAACCCCTGAGAAGAACAATGGCTACTGTAATGGTAGATTGCTCATATAATTTGCAATGGTAAAAGGAGAGATTGAATATGTAGTCGACGAACTGGAGATGTTCATTCCCATTTTATGCTTATTAAGGATGTAACTAAGGGGAAAATAAGAAGACTAATGACACGTTTCATGTTGTAAATTACCCATCAGATTTCAATGGTGAATGACTCATCTAATTTCAATGGTGAAGATGAAGATGAACTCGATTTGTTCATCTCTTTTTAGCTTGAAATTAAACTTGTGATAAACATCCCTACCTAGTAATCGTTTTGCGTGTAACATCCTTACGTTTCAAAATCCTTTATGTAAAACATCCCTACCTTTGTAATTAATTGTAAAATCTTCCCTACCTATTTTAAGTTTAGCAGATTTAGTCTCTGTTTTCTTTTGTATGTAACCTGTTTATACACAGCTCAGACTCCCTAAACCTACCAATTCAAACATAGCACGTCAAAGACAAATATTCAGGCACATTAAATTTAATTGTTCACCAAAATCTCAATAATAAAACTCGGCAAATATAACAATTCACAACCAACTTTGCTTTTGAAATCACGACGATATCCTCTGTGCAGCCAAAAAAAAAAGGTTATTCAGGTGCTAAATTCTATCCAATTGTTCAAAAATATCAAAAAAACAAAGCTACAATTCAGCCATACCTTCACTGCACTACATGTGCAGTGATTGAACAAAAAAAGTTATAGAAGTTAACTTAGCAGACATAACTGCAAAATGTCCCTAATTCGGTGCTGGTGGTGGTGTCCCTCTGCAACCCCTCCTATTGTTTCATGGTTCACTACATTTCCTATTTATCATTATCAGCCCCACTCTTTTTCCTAGACCCGATGTGGCTCCTAAAGTACTTAAATTGCGCTAAGACTTTTTAAACCTCCTCACTTGACTTGAAGAAGTCACCTCATTTGGCTCTTTTCTTCTGTTCTTCTTTGGCCTCTGAGACCTTTATGTGTACTCAAGTGTATTGAGAGGGTTGAGACCTAGGTTAGGCTATGAGTCCGGACCTGTGATGAGGAGCAATAGATGGCGTATGTCATGAGATATGCCTTATTTTTGTAGATGTCATTTACGAAATCCATTAGATTAAGGCATCTATATACCACTAAGGCAATCACATAGCAACAAGGAATTCCTATTAATTGCCAAGCATGACATGTACAAATTCTTGCCATTAAGTCCACAAAATGTAGTTACAGTGCCTGCATTGTTTCGAACTTAAAACTTTTCATTGCCTGCATATTCAGCCTACTTTACCTTTGCAAGTCTACTGTTGTTGTCCAAAATCTTCTAAAATTTAGGGTCTATTGTTGCTGTCCACTGATCACAAGAAATTGCAGCCTTTAGTGTGGCTTTAAACTCAATTATCAACCTGTACAATAAAAAAAAAATTAAAGCATATCAGACCTCCATAAACTAAAGTAAAGAATATGTTGCAGTTACCTTTTCTAAACTCTAAATCCTTCATATTTGTCATTACATTGAAAGCATCAATAGAAGCCCTTTTTTCTTGAAGTTGTATCATCCTCCTCTTCACTATGAATGCTTCGTAACTTATCGGAATCCCCATAGTAGGTATTCGAATCCCTAACATGTTTTCATTTGATACACCAAATCCAAAATCAAAATTAACCCTTTGATTCCCAGCTTCAGCAGTAGCTAAATGAGAAATAACCTCTTTTGAAATTTATCAAAATCGAAAATAATCGAGTTTTTCATTTTCACACTAAGATAATAATTAGTTTCAGTAACATTTTTCACTTAAAATAAAAAATAAGTAACACATACATAAACGTTTATCTAAAACTCAACCTAACGACAGTAAAGTAATTTCTTTCATAATAAATCAATACATGAACTTTTTTCAGTCTATTCTACAAGTAAGATCTTAATAACTTCAACAAATCATGTTAATTCTAGTCCGCTTATCTTTATCCAACTTATTATGTTGAGATCACATCATTACAATAAAAAATAACTTCTTTATCCCTAACCAAATATATGGCCTTTTCTAGATTATCTGCATTATTAGTTAGATTCAAAATAAACTATACAAATTCATATTTACCCTAACTGTATAAGTCGTCGTTTCATTAATCACTCGAGTTATACATGTTCGAAGATATGTTTTTATTCACACATAAATTAGTGCAATACCCCTTTTCTTTTAGACATCCAGTTTCTAAAACTAACCTCTAACTCAAAACTTTCACCTCGTCTTCGTTTCATTGGTTTTAGACAATTCACACATGTTAATATCATGCATGGAATCTCTACTCATCTTAATGTTTCTCTATAATAGTTCAATCATCTTCAAACTATTCTATATTTGGATTATGAAGTAAAATAATAGAGGTTATTTGGTTCTACTTTCTATGTTCAAATATTCTCTACATATTGAACCAAAGCACCAACTAAATATGTCAAACGTGAATATTATGTATAAAGAATGTCAAGTTCACATAAACAAGCTTTGACTAATCTAGTGGTAGACTATTTTCATTATTCACAGTTCATATATATTCCAATATTCAACATCATGGCCAGCAAAGTTATCAAATACACACAAGCACACAAATCTGCAGTAACATGATGAATGAAAATATTCACGCCCCCAAACTTAGACAGGACATTGTTCTCAATGTTTAAAGAATAACAAAATGAAAATTGAGGTCACATAAAATTAAGGACAAATTCACATAAAAATGAAGAAAATGGGGCCACAAACACTTCCCTGATTCATGGAGATGCGAATGTGAAGATGATGGAGGAAAAAAGGTCTGGACCATGCATAGACTATTTGTGTCCTGAAAATTATCAAAAATGAGAAAAATTCATACTCTAATGCATAAGATAAAATAAATAAAAGGAAAGAATTGCTGAGTTGCCTCCCAACCAGCGCTAGTTTATAGTCTATAGCTTGACTTTACCCCGGTAAGTTCATGGTGGTTCAAATCAAAGAATTTCACCATTGCACTCTTTGCAATTTCCAGCTTTGCATCCTCTTTTGGTTGTCCAAACTTTGAATTTAACCGTTTTCATCTCTACCAAGCACTCCTCCAAATTTTGGTTTTCTTTTCTGGCATTTTTGTTGAAGGGATAGTTCATTTTCATTGATACACTGACATTCTTCGAGGGCTGATGGTTGTTTGGATGGATTATATAATGTAAAAACTTCTTACTCCTCCTCTACCCTCAAGATGAGCTCACATCTCTCCATATCAATAAAGGTTTGACCTGTTATTAAGAATTATCTTCCCAAAATTATTAGAATGTTCATGTCTTTTTCTATGTCTAAAATAAGAAAATCTGCTGGGAAGATGAATTTTCACACTTTAAGCAGCACATCTTCTATAATTCCTCTAGAGTGCGCAAGGGACCTATCAGCTAGCTGTAGAGTTACCGTTGTTGCTTTAGCCTCTCCCAAGTCAAGTTTCCTGAAAATAGAAAGTGGTATCAAGTTAATACTCGCACCAGTATCACATAAAGTATTAAAAGTCCCAACTTCTCCAATGGAAATAGGTAAGGTGAAACTCCTTGGATCTTTGAACTTGAGAGACAGTTTCTTTTGTAATTTTGCACTACTCTCCTCTGTCAGTTCCATCATTTCAAATACTGGAAGCTTTTTCTTCTTTGATATCATGTCCTTCAGAAAATTTGCAAAGCTTGAAATTTGTCTTATGGTGTCTATAAACGGGAGATTAATGACGAGTTTCCTCAATACATCCAGAACCTTCTCATAATGTTGGTCTTGCTGGTGTCTCTTCAACCTTTGCGGGAATAGGATAGGAGGATCGTAAGGATTGATAGGAACGATTGCCTTAACCCGTGGTGTATCTGAACTCTCTTCAATAGATGCTTCTATCTTCTGTTCAGTCTGTTCCACTTGCTCCTCATTCGAAGAAAGTACAGTTCCCCCACTCACAGCAGGTCTCTTGACATGAATATTTAGCAGTTGCACTCTACTCCTAGTGGTGATTGCATTCACAGATGGATCCTCAATTCCTTCATTCCCCAAAATATGTATGGCTATTACGTGCTCCTTTGGATTTGTCTCAGTATTGCTTGGCAGGGCATCTGGTACTCTGCTTGTCATGAAAAGAGTTATCTACCCCATCTGTATCTCCAGATTCTTAAAAGCAACACCCTGATTTTGGAAATTTATTTCAGTTCTTCTCATGAACTGGTTAGTTATTTCCATGTATTTATCCGTCTTTTCCATGAGTTTTGCAAACATCTCCTCCAACTTGGGTTTCTTGTCCGCTAAAACTGCCTTTGAGTCGGTTGTGAGCTTGATTCTAATTGTGATTTTGATTTCCACCCCAAGAGAAATTTTGAGGGAAACATGTTGCTTGGGGATTTCTTTTCACCATTCGTTGCTCAAAGTCAATCCAACATTGTGTATCCCCTATTCGAATAGCCAAACTTCCAGCTGAAAACTAATGTCATCCAACTCTTCCAAAATATGCATCAGTTCTATGAGTTAGCCAACGAGAATCCGCATACACATGTATCCCGCTTCTTGGATATGTGTCAACATTTTAGGTACCAAGGAATATCAGAAGATGCTATCGACTGAGTGGATAAAGCACTTAAGTGGCTAGATTCACTCCCTATGGCAAGTATAACTACATGGAATGATCTGGCCCACAAATTCTACGTGACGTTCTTCTCACCGGCCAAGGTTACGAGATTGAGGCACGAAATATCAATATTCAGCCAAAATGAATCCAAGTCATTTGATGAGGCGAGGAACAGATTTAAGAACATGCTAAGAAAATGTCCTCAACATGGGTTCGACAAACCATCACAAATCAATTTTTTCTATACAGGACTTACTTCTGACTTTCAGGAGCATGGTGGACTCATCATCAAATGGCTCCTTGACCACAAGAACAATCGATAGAGTTTGGGAGTTGTTTGAGAGAATGGCTAGTACTTCAGCCATATGGTCTTCAGATCAAGTGGGTCCAAAGAAATCAGCTGGAGTCTACGAGGTAGATGCCTACTCGACCTTATCTGCAAAGATTGATTCTTTATTTCATAAGGTGGAGAGCATCTCACAAACAGCAAATTCAGCACAAGTAAGAAAGTCCAATTGTGAGGAGTGTGGGGCAGAACATGGCACAACTAAATGTCTCATCCTTTCACAAGGAATGGAACAAGTGGAGTATGCCTAGTGGGGTCATTTTTTTGATTATCCATTGGTATTTGTTCTTGATCTCCCCGCTGAGCTGTTCTAGCTTCCCTTTGTCTGCGATGAAAGGTTCGTTCAATCTCCAAATCAACTGGAAGTAGTTCACCGCCCAGCGACCTTAGCATGCAAAACCTAGATGAGTGGCAACAGTAGCACTTAGATCAACCTAAGTAGACAGACTAAAGAAAATAAAATACGTAAATAAAAATTACAGGTATGTTCGAATTAGTGTCTAAGTAAATAAAATTAAACTAATACTCAATCTCCGACAGTGGTGCCAAAAACTTGTTCTACGAAAATATGTTCGAATAAAAATCACTGCAAGTGTACGGTTCGTTGACAAGTAGTAAAATGGATTTTGAGTCTAAGTATCGTTCCCACAAAAATTGATTAGTTTTAATTCTAATTACCTTGACCTTAACTGAAACGATAAAAAGTTGAGTGTTTGTTTTGATGCAATTATAACGAACTTAATAAAAAGTATGCAAGTATAAATTAATTAATTACCTAAATGCAATTTGGAAATAAATGTAAATTGAAATGTTTTCTAATATGTGATGAATGAACTAGAATCACGAATCCCTATGTAATAATCTTTTTAAACATAGTTTCACACTTTGACATAGGGTTGGAATAATGAAGAATCAATACTCCTAAATTATTTAACAGTCTCTCTCGAGTAAAGTTAAATCCATTTAAATATATGACCAAGCTATATCCCTATGATGGATGCGAAGATATAAAAATGCATTAATGGATTTATGAACACTTAAAAATTCATAGAAGGCATAGCGGTATATTTATATCCCCTATCGGACCCTATGATGATTCATATATGTCGAACATATTTTTCTTCTTTCGAATGCATGAAATAAGCCACCAAATTCAAACAATCATATGGGCATATAATTGTGGAGAAAAGAAAGTAATATAANGACTGAGTGGATAAAGCACTTAAGTGGCTAGATTCACTCCCTATGGCAAGTATAACTACATGGAATGATCTGGCCCACAAATTCTACGTGACGTTCTTCTCACCGGCCAAGGTTACGAGATTGAGGCACGAAATATCAATATTCAGCCAAAATGAATCCAAGTCATTTGATGAGGCGAGGAACAGATTTAAGAACATGCTAAGAAAATGTCCTCAACATGGGTTCGACAAACCATCACAAATCAATTTTTTCTATACAGGACTTACTTCTGACTTTCAGGAGCATGGTGGACTCATCATCAAATGGCTCCTTGACCACAAGAACAATCGATAGAGTTTGGGAGTTGTTTGAGAGAATGGCTAGTACTTCAGCCATATGGTCTTCAGATCAAGTGGGTCCAAAGAAATCAGCTGGAGTCTACGAGGTATATGCCTACTCGACCTTATCTGCAAAGATTGATTCTTTATTTCATAAGGTGGAGAGCATCTCACAAACAGCAAATTCAGCACAAGTAAGAAAGTCCAATTGTGAGGAGTGTGGGGCAGAACATGGCACAACTAAATGTCTCATCCTTTCACAAGGAATGGAACAAGTGGAGTATGCCTAGTGGGGTCATTTTTTTGATTATCCATTGGTATTTGTTCTTGATCTCCCCGCTGAGCTGTTCTAGCTTCCCTTTGTCTGCGATGAAAGGTTCGTTCAATCTCCAAATCAACTGGAAGTAGTTCACCGCCCAGCGACCTTAGCATGCAAAACCTAGATGAGTGGCAACAGTAGCACTTAGATCAACCTAAGTAGACAGACTAAAGAAAATAAAATACGTAAATAAAAATTACAGGTATGTTCGAATTAGTGTCTAAGTAAATAAAATTAAACTAATACTCAATCTCCGACAGTGGTGCCAAAAACTTGTTCTACGAAAATATGTTCGAATAAAAATCACTGCAAGTGTACGGTTCGTTGACAAGTAGTAAAATGGATTTTGAGTCTAAGTATCGTTCCCACAAAAATTGATTAGTTTTAATTCTAATTACCTTGACCTTAACTGAAACGATAAAAAGTTGAGTGTTTGTTTTGATGCAATTATAACGAACTTAATAAAAAGTATGCAAGTATAAATTAATTAATTACCTAAATGCAATTTGGAAATAAATGTAAATTGAAATGTTTTCTAATATGTGATGAATGAACTAGAATCACGAATCCCTATGTAATAATCTTTTTAAACATAGTTTCACACTTTGACATAGGGTTGGAATAATGAAGAATCAATACTCCTAAATTATTTAACAGTCTCTCTCGAGTAAAGTTAAATCCATTTAAATATATGACCAAGCTATATCCCTATGATGGATGCGAAGATATAAAAATGCATTAATGGATTTATGAACACTTAAAAATTCATAGAAGGCATAGCGGTATATTTATATCCCCTATCGGATCCTATGATGATTCATATATGTCGAACATATTTTTCTTCTTTCGAATGCATGAAATAAGCCACCAAATTCAAACAATCATATGGGCATATAATTGTGGAGAAAAGAAAGTAATATAAATCATTCAAATATTCTAAAACGTGTTTTGATTGTCAAGAATGTAAAACTAAAAAATAAAAATCAAATTAAATAGTTCATCTTCTAATATAGAATTTGTCTAGCCTAACATGATAGGAAGAAGAAAATCAGAAAAATAATGAAGAAACGACATCATCCCGATTAATTTTGAATTGAATCTTCATGTTCTTGGAGTTGATCTTCGTGTTCTTACCTCTTTTCTACTCTCAAAAGTCTCTAAAAATCTTCATCACTTTGTTCTGGACGGCCCTAGGGTTGTTATATATAACCCAAGATTTGTTTCCATGGGTATTTGAGAAGAAAAAAGAAACCAAAAAATCATCGTCGGAAAACAACCATGCAACCGCATGGTTCATCAAAATGAGCCACTAGAGGTCCCTACAAACTCCCATGCAACCGCATGGAAGTTATATCATGCGGCCACATGGTTATACTTCTTTTCTATCGGATATTTTTCAGTATTTTGATCATATCTTTCTCTCCCAATATCTGATTGAGGTGATTCAAAATGCGTTGAAAAGTTTACTTAAAGGGTTACAAATCTTTCAGAAGTATGAATCTTCAAATTCGAATATCTTCTATGCTACAAATGGGTCTCAAACTAAGATTGAAAATTTAAAACATAACTTTTTCGGCTGGAAATTGATATGTGATAGTACTTCGACTATATTTCATCCCTTTGGTTCTTTCCAAATCCAATTAATGTCCAACACTCTCAAATCTTCATCGTGAGATTGACACAACTTTTTAGTATTTGTACTTGAGTTCTCAAACTTTGATTTCGCTTCATTTTAGCCATTTTCACTTGTTTTTCCGAATTTTCATCACTTTCACTGTTATTATCCTACGAAACACAATTTACATAGAATTAAGCTATATTCCAATTTATCTTCAACAATAATCCATATTTTGTAACCTAAATAAGTGTGTAAAACGTACTTCTCAGTAAACATGCTTAAATTACTAATGCAAGTCTTAAAGTACTGCCTAAAATGTGTTAAAACAGTTTAAATGCATGAATTTCTAAATTAATACAATCCCTAAAACTACTTATAATGCGATAGTTAATCAAATTAAGGAAAAAAATGGATTAAAAAAATTGGTTGCCTCTCATTAAGCATTCGATTTATAGTCTCGAGCTTAACTTTTCCACAAGTGTGTCATGGCACTTTGAATATGATTTTGGAGATCCTGCTTAGCTTGCTCAATTTAATTTTGTTCCATATTACAACTTTCCTCTAAATTTTGACATTTCCCTGCTCCAAGTAGTATGACTTCTCCTTATCACCCTTTTTGAACTCAAAAATGTACACCTCATTCTCCTTATATAGTTTAATAACAAATTCAATTTTTAAGCAAACGATAAAGTGGAGAGATTGCATGCTAATTTCCTCTTATTTGAATGCTACTGATTCTTTTTGGCCCGTTATGATTAATTTTTCAATATTTTCATGCTCTTCTTCTTTAATTGAAACTTTCTTGAGTTCAACGTTTGTATGAAAAACTTTTGGTAAAGAAAGTCTCCTCGTATTTGTTGGAAGTTTAGTAGATCTAATTCTCTTAATTGATGCTCATTAATAATTCATGGAAGAAATAATTCCATGGGCAAATCACCTACATCAAATTTTTGTGAGGGAAATGGTGCAACAGACAAGTCACCCAGGATAGTTTCATCAAGTTCACATTCCACTTTTACATCTCATAGTCGCTGTCCTATAATGAAATCTCTCACAAGCATATATTTTTCATCAATTTCTTGACTTTTCAATTGTTGTTACCTTATAATGAAGTCACGTACGAGCATTTTGTTGAAATCAATCACAACCATTTTTTATTCTGTTATTTTTTATCTTTTTTTTTTTATATATATATTGAAAAAGAGAAAAAATTAAAAAAA
>CAIGRB010051858.1:0-41643 GCA_903798255.1 Fraxinus quadrangulata | reverse complement strand
CGACTAAGCCCCCTGTCTTCTATTGGAGTTCCTAAGAGGCCCGGGGAGAACTCCTTTGTTCCAAAATGATATGGAAAAGAAATCCCGGAAATAGGGAATAAAAAAAGAAGCTCTTCAGGGCTATATTGGAAAGGTACTAGGGATAAATTCCAATCTAATAGGTACAGGCAGAGGCATTGACATATCAAATTTGTCTCGTTTCCCCTTGAGCAGATCATAGCCGATGACAATCAATTTTTCGCATGGACACATTTTGTTCTAACTTTACCTGGCTGCATGGATCGAGATTTTATTTTTTAGAGTCTACTCACACGGTTTCCTCGCAGATGATCATTTGTTAGCTCCTAGAGATATTGGGAAAGTCCTAGATAGACATACGCCAATATATCAAATTTTGAGCTCATGATGGGTTCTTGGGAATCAAATCCCAAACAACTTTGATACACTTATTCAATTAATGGTGACTGATAAGTGTATTTTATACACTTATTTATGCCACAAAACATGGATAGTTGTCGATAAATATATTGAAATAGGGCTTAATTCTACATAAGTTATGTTTTGTAGGACAAAATTGATGAATATGGTGGAATTTAGGATAAATATGCGAAAATAACTAAAATGGAAGAAAATCAAAGTTCAGTGACCAAAGTGAAAATAGCCAAAGATGATCCAGAAGAAGAAATGAAGATGTGAAAGAGTCAAAGACTAGTTGAGTGAAGGAATGAAATATTGGAAGAAGAAGAAGCGAGAAAAGAGATCAAGAAACGAGAAAATGGGGTTCGGGGACTAAAACATAAAAATTGGATCTTTGGTTATACTGTGCTATTGCATAGTACATTTATCATGTGATCACATGGTATGCTTCAGGACATTCCAGGGCTAAAGTTGGCTGAACTATGCGATAACATGCGATTGAACTATGCTATACTATAGTACATTTTCGGAGGAAAATTCCGAGTTTTCTTGTATGACTTCAACTCTTATGAAAACAATATTTGGGATATTTTTTAAAGACCTAAGGCCGTCCAGAAACATATTACTATGCATTACAAGGCATAGAGAGCATAGAAGGCGGCAAGAAACATCGAGACAGATTCCACGACATCAAGATTCAAAATTTGGGTGATGTCTACTCTATATAATTCTTATTTTCTTCTTCACAACATGTTAGGTTAGATTTTTTTTTTTATATTGGGAGAATGAAGATGAAAATGCAGGTAGATATCTACGTGGATGTATTCGGAGGAGAAAGCTCAAACGGGAATTGTCAAGTTTGTCGCCGCTGCTGAGTTGTCTCTAGCAATAACGGACAACCAACATTTCGTCTCATATGTGAAAGAATATTTTCAACTGAGGTACGTTGGGGTAAGTCAAAACATTCTTCGTTCAGATACAATAAAATATTTCTTTCATACAAAGAAACTATTGATTGCCGATTTAGAAAAATATATGGGTGTTATATCTTTAACTTCGCATATATGGGAAGGGATTAATAAAATAGGTTATATAGCTGCAACTGCACACTACATAGACCAACTTTGGTGTATGCATAAAACAATTATTGCTTTTAAAATTATTGAATTTCCTCACAGCGTTAACAGCATATATAACGCTATTATGAACATTACTAGATAACATCGTTGCGAGAGTAAAATTCGTTCATTTATATTCCACAACGCTAGTATTAATAAGGTAATTATCGATAAATTGTGCAGAGTACTGTAGCCCGATTCGTAGGTTATTTGTGTGTGTGCCATATTTTTAATTTAATAGTGCATGACGATTTGAAATATATTAAAAATGAAACTCAAAGATTTAGAGATGCACTAGTGTATATCAGAATTTCACCAAGTAGAAAACAAGTATTTGAGGAATTTTGTGCCGAACTTGGGGGTGACAAATACGAAAACATTTATTAGTGGCGTAAGACATAGATGGAACTCCACTTACTTATTATTAAAATTATGTGAATGTTTTGAACAATTAATAACTGAATTTTATAACAATAGGTCTATTAAAAACGATGATGATACTGTTTTGAATGAATCCGATTGGATTTTAGTTTTTAAAATTAAAATTTTTTTGACAAGTTTTTATGATTCTAAAAATATTTTGTTTGGAATTTACTATCCCACTGATTGTATGGTACCTGAACGTCTTTATATAATTGCTAGAATTTTTTATAGATATAAAAATGACCCTAATTTTAGTACAGTTATATATTCCATAGAATTAAAGTTTAGAAAATGTTGGAAAGACTTGCCTATGTTATTTTCGTTAGGATGCATCATGGACCCCCAATATAATTTATCGAATACTAAATTTATAATTGATCATATTTCGAGAGTTCTAACTTTTAATACACCTATCACTTATAGAAATTTAGAACAAACTTTCTGTGAAATGCATGAATTATATGTAGTTTCGGTGTCTGATTTTAGTGCAGGTAAGAGAGTTTTGTTCGAGGTCAGGAGCCGACTGAAAGAAGATATTTTGGAAGCATTAATGTGCATGAAGGACTTGCACGACGATTTCGACTGTAAAATAAATATGTCGAAATTGCATGTTGTCAAGTAAGTGATATTTAATTTAATCATATTCATCGCAAAATTTTATTTTAATACATCTATAATATTTTTAAAAAATTGTACACGAAAAAAGTTGTTCTTGTAAAATTTTTAACTTCGCATATTCGAAATTGAAGTAGTCGGTCCCAATTTCGGATAAAGGAGGAGGGTTTGTTTATCTTTTTTTTTTTAATTACTATTTTAAAAAAAGAAAAATATTTTGGAAAATGTATATTTCGAAAATGTTTAGAAAATGTGTGTGTGTGTGTATATATATATTAGGTTTAGTATAGTAAAAAAAACGAGCCGAGCCGAGCACCCATGAGCGGTGAGCTCGCCCATGGGCAAAGGAGCCAAGCTTTCATCGTGGACGAGTCACGAGCTCGGCATGAGCCAAGCTCGTATGGGTGGAGCCGGCTCAACTCCGCCCATTGCCACCCCTACTTTTTCTCCAATTATTTATCTTCCTCACTTTTCAATTTGATTTGATCTTCATAAACTTGTTTTAGTGTTAATGGCACAAGAGTAATAGATTTCTCATCTTTAGTAAAACTGTAACCATTTTTGTACCCATCATGCATCACCTTCCTATCATATTGTCATGGTCTCGACAACAAAAAATGCCCGACATGCATAGGAACTACATCACACATCACTTCATCATGATACCTCTCAATTGAGAAACTCACCAACACTCACATGTTCATCCTAATCTCTTCGCATTCATTCAACCATTGCAATTTATATTGTCTAGGATGTTTTAGCATAGCTAACCCCAATTTCTTAAAAAGTGTACTATCATCAATAATCATACTACATACCTTGTTGTGACATGGCATCTCGTATGAAATATGTTCTCCATTTGTTGTTCCAAGTTATCTACTTTGATTTGAGCACAAAGAACTCGCCTATAACCAATAGCTCGCCCACTGCATCCTCCACTTTCTCACCATCACTAGCATCCTCCAACTCGGGCATGTCATCATAATCATTCTCACTACCACTCACCACTTCTCCATTGTCATGCAAGATCTTCACCCTTTTATTTGAACATTGAGAAGCAATGTGTCCCATCCCAGGCACCTAAAGCATTTAATATCCAAATTTTTAGAAGGTTGGGAATCCGCCTCGAGTGTAATTTTGCTAGGAACTTCATCTCTTTCCTTCGGTGGCTCAGTTCTACTCGTGGAAACATCGTCATCACCTCTATTGTTATCCCACTTTAGTTTCCATTGAGGATTAGAACCCGAAAAACCTAATGGCTATCTAGCTACCCCCTTCCTCTTCAACTATCTCTCCACCTTCATAGCTACATATAGCATGTTTTCCAACTCCACATATGTTGAAATTCCACCACATTAGCTATCTTCATATTCAAACCATTCAAAAATCTAGCCATGGTAGCCTTCTGATCCTCCTCAACATTCGCCCTAATCATAACAATCTCAATCTCCTCGTGATAATCCTCCACACACCTAAATCCTTGATAAATGTTTTGTAATTTTTTATAAAAATCCATATAGTAATGATTAGGAATGAACGCCTTCCTCATGATAGCCTCCAATTCTCCAAATGTCTCAATAAGCCTCTCATGATTCTTTATCCTAAATGTAATTTATGATATTTTTTATAAACGATAAAATAATATTCTTTAATAAAAAATATAACTGGAATATCCATAAATTTAAACTAAAAATGGAAATTGTATCGTTAAAAAAATAACATAATCACTAATTAAATAATGTGCCTTTGAAAAATTAAAACTAAATAATAAATTAAAGGAAAAAAAAAACTTAATGTTTTTATTTTTTCAATTCCTCCTAACTGTGCGCATCACCATCCCACCACAATTCTAATCGACCCGAACTAAGTTGTAAAATTTTGTAAGAGTGAGTATTTAAAAATACCCAATAAGATATGTGCAGTTTCCATACACAATTATATAACAATAAAATAAACACTTCATACCACTATTCTCTTATGGAATATATTGATGACCAAGTGACACACACATCTTAGGTCATCTTAAATTTTCGTATGATCTCTTATCTCTTAATAAAGAACTCGAAGGTCCACTGGTAATTAATGCATAAATTACTGAATATAAAAGAATAAGGAAATGAACCACTTGCACAAAAGTATCATACCTTGATTTTTAAAAGGTTGGAAAGAATAAAATCTTGTACGTAAAAGATCTTCTATATTTTTTCCTCTCATTCGTGGCTCTCTTTATTTTCTGTGGTGAAATAATAAGAATTCCTACAATATTTATAGTTGAAATTCTCAATTAAATTTGTATTCAACTAGAATTTAAAAATGATGTATATAAGGAATTTGGATAATTATTGATTTCAAATAATAGAATTATGATTGGTTTTAAACTTTATTCAATAACCAAAAAAATTATCGTTGTCAAAATCAACTTTATCATTTCACACACACACACACACGGCCAAGAGGGAGAAATTGATTTGGGTTAAAAATTATTTAAAATTCTATTTATCATTGTTTTCTTTCAATTGGGCCTAACTTAATGTGTTCTTATCCAAAATAACTTTTTCTCGAGTCGAATACTTCTAATTAATTACGAGCTATCCAACGAATCCAATATTGATATATTAAAACTCGCTTTATCAAAATCAAATTATTCCCAAAAATAAAATTGATTTTTAAAATAGTGATATTTAATTTCACCGTATTGATCACAAAATTTTATTTTCATACATTTATAATTTTATAAAAAAAATTGTACACGTAACAAGTTGTTCGTGTACAATTTTTAACTCCGCCTACTCGAAATTGAAGTAGTCGGTCTCAATCCCAGATAAATGAGGAAAGTTTATCTTATTTTTTTAAAAAGGTTTACCTTAATTATATAAAAAAAAAAAATTGGACGAGCTCGCGAGCCGAAACTCGGCTCGGCCCACGAGCCACAAGGTTACGGGCAAGAGCCTAGCTCATACGCATTAGGGCCGAACCACCTCTACTTTAATTCGATGGGAAGGATTGGAGCAAGAAGTTGGTACTTTTCAACATATGTTCTCCTGCGTGAGAATCTCCGACTTTTGGCAGTATCTTGCACCTTTCTTTCGCCTCAGTAGTAAGCGCTGCAATATTTTATTTAACTGAATATAGAAGGCCTCTATATATAAGGTGTGAGCGCTTGACTAATAAGATAGAAAGGGGCAAGCTAAACCCCACTCTTTAAAATGCATTTATAAAACAAAAAACACTTTTTTCAAAAAGCCTTCACCCTCCTATTTGACAGGGCTATTAGAGAACGATCATCTAGCCTTGGTCCTCTCATCACACTACAAGAAAAATGATAATTTACAACTAATATTTCAACGAACAAATCAATTTGGTCGTTAAAAATTTTTTTCAACAACTAAATTATAAGTTTGGTCATAGAAATTGAATGATGAACAATCGAATTTTAAATTAGTTGAAATATCTTATAACGACCAAAAACTTAGTTATTAATTCTATATTTCTACAACCAAATTAAAATCAATCGTTATGAGTTGGTGCCAAGTCAAAAATTCCCACCAAAATATCTATTCATATTCAACGACAACAAAATTGGTTGTTAGAAACACATATAATATAGTAAATATTCAATGACCATAATGTCTTATGGTTGATAGAGTAAAACAACTAGTATTATCTTGTTGGAATTAACTACTAATTTTATCTTGTTGTTGGAACTAAAGAAAAATTCGATATTCAACGACTACTTATTTATTGGTCGTTAAAGGTGACATGCAATGACCGATTTTTTTTTAGTCATTGAAGGTTTATGACAAGCTAGTTACCAACTCTAATTTGGCGTTAAAATATTTTTCGACATTCAACAACTAGGGACTACATAGTCGTTAAATGTAACATTCAACAGCTAATTATGTTTAGTCGTTGAAAGTTTATGACTATCTGATTAACAACTCTAATTTGACGCCAAAATAGTTTTCGACGTTCAACAAATATACCATTGCTCGTCAAGAACGACCATGCAGTGAAAAAAAAAAACTATTTTAATTGTTTAAATTTTATAAGTAAGGTAATTAATTTTAAGTATAATATTCATGGTCGAAAGTATTAAATTTTTTTAAAAACCAACTATGTCCTTCTCTAACTATGTATTTTGGGTAGTCCTTCCAATTTAAATAAAAAATAAAATAAATGAGGTGGGTGCTCTGAACTCACCATGCTTCGAACTTAACTGAGGCACAAGGAAAATATAGAAGAAAAATAATTTAAGAGTTATGCGATTTTCCTCTTTTTTGGCATCTTATATTAAGATCCCTCGTATAGGGACAAATGTCCTTCTAAACCAGTGGGGTATTTTCTCGAGGAAGATGAATGAGGGAGTTAGAATTTTTAGCAACCGATTCTAAGAACCAGATTATAGAAGAGATTAGTGCTTTGGTTAACACTAGAAATTTTCACTCGTAAGACCGAATTAATTAACAAGCCACCATAGTCAAAGAGTAACTTTAGTGAAGAGATTAGTGCTTTGGTTAACGGTAGAAATTTTCCCTTGTAAGACCAAATTAATTGACAAGCCACTTTAGTCAAAGATTATCTTTTGGCACGAGTTGTAACCTTGTATACATTATTGGACAATAGGGATTTTGAAAAGGTAGAGATAGAAGAAAGAAAAGGAACATACTTGATATACGAGCTAGTTGATTCTAATATTTCTTACGTTAGTTCGAGCGGGATTCGAGCAACACCCATTCATGTTTTATGATCAATACTCTTTTATTATGATTAATGTTTCCGTCCTGCCTCAAGTGGAATTAGAGCGATGACAAACAATCAGAGTAAGGCTTTTGAGGCAAGAATTGAAGTGATTGAGACTGATCTGCAAGAATTAGACAATCAAGTCAAAGACGTATTGGATGCCTTGAATCTTAGAGGCGATAATCCTAGGCACAACCACCTATTGAACCGTTTAGATTGCTGCCCTTATAAATCTGGCCCCGATTTTGACCTTAGTTCGTTATCATGGTTGTTATAATGGCTATGATGGTTACAAAGTCAAAGCAGAGATTCCTATTTTCAATGGGAGTTTGGATGTGGAGGCTTTCCTTGACTGGTTAAATGAGACAAAAAGGTTCTTCAAAATCATGGAGGTTATCGAAGAACGTAAGGTTGTGATTGCTGAGTACAAACTTAAGGGTAGAATAGGAGCCTTGTGGCACAGTATTCTTGATGACCATTAAAGTCTGAGACAACCACCCATAAGGGAATTTTTCCTAGAGACTATCTGCGGACCAACTATTTTTGGTCGTAGGCAAGGAAATCATTCGGTGGCTACATATACTGAGGAGTTCTTGAGGCTACAATCTTGTTGCGATGTAATGGAGGCTGATGATAATCAGATCGTGCGATTTGTACGGAGATTAAAATATGAGATTCAAGACAATATAGGGATTCAACATATTCATTAATAGAAGCTAGGGAGATGGCGTTCCATGCAAAATCATTACTTGTGCAGCAGTCACGGCGTCCTCTATCATTTAAAAGATATTCAAATTATACAATTTGGAGGACACCTCAGGGTTACCTCTGTCCCAAACCATAACTAAACCACCTAGAATTAGCAATCCAGTGGACCAAAAAGGGCAGTAATCGGAGATAAGTCGACTGGTTGGGAAGCAAACAATCTGTACGCAAATTGACTATTGGAAAGTGTTATAGGTGCAAAAAATCGGAATAAATCAAATGAGTGTACTGAACGAAGACCATTACATGTAGGAGATACGGTTAATGAAGAGGATAAAGATCGTAAATATGTCGGAGATGAGGAAAAATATGATGAGGAATGCACACATGAAGTTTGTGGAGAAAAGCAATGAGATTTTGTGTATATTGTGTAGAAAATCTTATGTTCGTCTAAGTGGGAATAGTTAACTCAACGTAGGAAGATCTTTTAGGTCAAGTGTCGAGTCAGTAATGCTATTTGCAGTTTGATCATAGACATTTGTAATTGTGAGAATCTGATTGCTCGAAGTTGGTGGATCATTTGAAGTTGCTACCGAACCATATCCAACTTCTTAGTAGAATGGTTGGATTAAAAAGGGTTCGTCTATCCAAACGACTCAAATTTGTAAGACACATTCGTCTATGGGGACCTTTTACAAATCAAAAGTTATTTGTGATGTTGAGATGGATACATGTCATATTCTTTGAGGTAGACCATGGCAATTTGATGTAGTGAATGTCTACATGTTTAAGCGGAAGGATAAATAGATTACGGTTGCACCAATAAGAGGGCACGTGAAGCTTTTAAAGTTGAAGGGAAAGCTTTCCTGGCTATTGCAATTTCAGCCGGTGAGTTTTCCTGCGATGAGCTTTTGTAGCCGACGACAACTCAATGTCGAGTTTTTTTGAAGTGGAAGGGAATGATGCAAATCAATTATAAGATAATATTATAAACCAATTGGAAAAGAAAAGAAATAAAAAGGATCAACGAATCATAACTTTCAACTCGATTGACATATTTTTGTGAGCAAGTACATTCTGAAAGCATTTTTCAATTTGACAAATTTTTGCAGGGGTGACTTTGCCAAACTTTCGAGTCAAATTTCATCCTTTAGGAGTATGTTTTATCATTTTTAAGTTTTGAGTTAATTTAACGGTAGGTTCGTCTTTTTTGCAGTATTTTAATTTTATCATATTTGCTTTGAATTTTTTTAGTTTTATTCGAATTTGTCTATGGAATTAGGATTTCATTTTGATTAGTTTTTGTTTGAATCTTTAAATATTTTGTAAGAGTTTGAAAATTAGATCATTTTTTATTAATAATAACTCGGTTTTTTCCATTATTCGATGAATTCTAGTATTTCTTATGCCCATTCGAACCGAATTCAAACTACATTATGAACAATATCCTTTTATTATTATTATTCACATTTACATCCTACATCATGCACTATTTTTTTTTGTATTTTATCATGTATTTATCTCGTACAAGACAAATAATGAGGTAATTAGACTATGTACTCTACATAAAAAACACTTTTGAAAAATCAGGTGAAAAATAATTACAAAGTATAAAATACTGTAATTTTACATTAATTTTAGCTCGTCAACAAAATAAACCCTAGATTATTTTCCACTTTCCCTTCTTCCCTATATTCCTCTCTCCTCTTCCTCTAGAATAAAACACATCGGCCTTGATCTATGGAAATGACTATGAAATCCAGTCACGTCCATCGCCAACTTCTAATAGGAGAAGTAGGGTGATCGTTGCAGCGCCACCACCAATGATACCGTAGAATATACTGGTGCACGAAACAGATCGGATGTTGAAGTGGCCACAGCTTGTGTTGATCTCCACGGTTGTATAAGAGATTTGTGGATTCTGTGGCTCAATTGGGGATCAAGAATGATGTGTCCATGACTATAATCCAGCCACAATAATTTCAAACAGTAGTGTAAGAGATGAATATTTTCTCATTTAAATGTAATGGTTGACTCGGATTCCTAAAGATCAGACAAAATCTTTTGTATTAGTGAATTTCAAGTATTTAATTTAGGTTTTTCTGTAAACCATTAGCTGGGCATGGCAATTTTTGGGAAAAAGATTTAGTGTATCCGTGGTGTTTGTAGAATGTCCTCGAAGAATAATACCGTGTAAGCATTTAGCGTTATTTGCTTTGCCTTCTGTATTCTCCAGATGCAATTGCAACCTAAAGGAATTAGTGATCACGAATTTATCAGTATAGATTGTTTTCAGGTTGTTACACTAAAATTAATGTCAATGAAAACTTCACTTTGGGTGAGAACTTAGCAATATTTAGTAGCACCTTTGAATTAGCGGCGAATAATGCAAATTTTGGTAAATGGTTCTTCTGTGAATACTAAATGGGGAGAATTAACAGAAGAAGACAGAGGATGAAGTAAAAGAGGAGGAGTTCAATGAATTGTTTAAAGTTGCAGTAGGCTATCATGTGTGAGGAGGTCGAGTGAAACTATTTCGGGCAACTGTTATGCTAAAATCATTCCAAGTTCTAGGTGCATTGGGGTTTATGCAATATGTTTATACAAAAATTTGAAATTTTGTTGATAGAATCAATGGTCTAGTGTGGAGCAAGAATTAGGTTATGGAAGCTTAATTGTTGGTGATCACAGTGACTATGATGATGACTCGAAGGGTGTGGAGAGTACTGAGTTTGATGAGGAATTTAGTGTGACGGATCATTGGATAATGTGTAGTGATTGAGTTGGTAGATGATGGTGATGGTAAATTGACTTGAAGATGCTTGGTGTTTTGATCGATGTTTTGTCGATGAAATGACTTAAGATGTTTGGTGGTGAATGAAGAAAGATAAGGGACATTAGTTGTGTTACTTTTTTAAAAAAAATAAATTCTATCACTTTATTGAATTGATACCAATGTTTTGATTGGTGTTTTGTCACTTTTTTAAGTGTTTATCACTTTTATTTTTTTAATTCTGTCACATTTGTTTAGTATTTGTCGCTTTTTTCCGTCGTTTTGTTGAAATTTTTTGTCACTTTGTTGAGTGACATACATCATTTTTTTTAATAATAAAAGTGACATTATATATCAATGCTTAATTAAAAAAGTAACACTTAACTTTAAAAAGTGACATTATAAAAAAAAGTGGCACTTGATGTCTGACTTAAAAATGTTTGGTGGTGAATGAAGAAAGATGAATGATGGTGGTTGTTTCACTTTTTTTTTTTTAATAACTTTCATTTTATTGAACTAATTCCAATATTTTAATTGATGTTTTGTCACATTTTTTAAAATTTGTCACTTTTTTAAATGTTCGTTACGTTTTTGAATTTTTCACTTTTTTCTTTTATTTTCTTGAGAGTTGTCACTTTGTTGAGTGACACTTCTTTTTTTAATAAAAGTGACATTGCATATTGTTGCTTAATTAAAAAAGTGAGACTTAACTTTAAAAGGTGACAAAATGTCACATTGTGTCATTTTTTTACTAAAAAAAGTGACAATTTTGATCAGTATTTGTCACTTTTTTAAGTTTGTGTCATTTTTTTGAGTTTGTATCACTTTTTGAGAGTATGTGTCACTAAAAAAAGTGACAATTTTTATTAAAAAGGTGACATTGTATCAATTTTTTATTTTACACAGTATTTTTTACTTTCTGAAACCTTTCATATGATTTTTCAAAACATTCATAATTTTAAGGGTATTTTTGTAAGTACCCCACAAATAATCCATAAAAAGGCATATTTCAAAAGAATAGCTTTTTCAAAAGTAATTTACCTCTGACCTACTTTGTCGGTAAACACGACGACAATTCACAGTTATCCTCTCCAAATTTATACTTTGAGAAAATTACAAAAAATGTCCATCTTCACATGATCATTTGTAAAAATATCCAAAATTTATTCAACGTCGATTTTGTAATTTTTTTTACCAAAATACCCTTGTTAACAATTTATAATTCTACACTAAAGACAAAAATATATATACAATTATTTCAAAAGTACACATGTTAAATCACAATAAATATTATATTTCTCATTGGCACGGGTATTAAATATGGAGAAATACATTTCAAATGTCAAGAACTTTATGAAATATAGAGCTCTCATTTTCGAAATGAAATCTCATTCTAGACAAATGAAGTATCAAAATAAACAAGACTCAAATATCGATAACAATTTTTTAAATGCCGATAACGTTATTTTAATGTAGCTTATCATTGAAGCTACTTCTTCTTTTCGAAATTCGTGACAAATTGAAAAAAGTGCTTCATTTTTCATTAAGGGTATAATAGATAATTTTAGTATTAAATTAGATGATTTTTAATTGACAAACATGAAATTACATTTTTTATAAATTCCACCCATATATATTTTTTATGAAAGGAAGGAAATATAAATATTGATTGAAAACAAAATTGACACGACCGTTGAATTACCATTTACAGCGATTTTAATATATAATATTCTACAAAGGAAATGATGCCAAAAAGTTTACCTCCAGATTCGGATTCCGATACAGATTGCGATTTTTGATGCTATATGAGTTATGACCCAAATACAGAGAGGATCTGATAAGTGAGAAAACCGCCAAACCCCCAATTTCCCAATTGGGAATTTGTTCAATTTCTTTCACTTGTTTTGTTCTGATTGTGTTTAACAATGGGGCGTAGGAAGTTGGTGATAAAGCGAATCGAGGATAAGAGCGCTAGACAAGTTACGTTTACGAAGAGAAGGAATGGATTGATAAAGAAGGCGAAAGAGCTTGCTGTTCTCTGTGACGTTGATGTTAATGTTATTATCTTCTCCAGTCGTGGAAAGCTCTACCATTACTGTAGCAGTAACAGGTTAGTTGCTCAATTGGGATTTCGAGAGTTGAATTTTTTTTTCAAAATTTTTGGAATGGATAACCGGATCGTATTGCGAGTTTGATGACATTAATTTGTGCAAGATGAAGTTTTCTGACTGAAGTATTTTTCAGCTTCAAATAAAGATTTTTTAGAGAATTAGTAGCTCTCGTTTTGAATTTTTTATACTGTTTTTGTTAATACAAAAAGTTTCTGCACCAATCAAAGGAAATCAATGCCGAGAAAGGAATTTATTAACTATTATTTTAAAATATACTATTGTTTATACGAATTGTTTGTTTGTTACCAGAAGACCTGCCAGAGATTTTTTGCTGCTTGCCTTTATTACGTGGTTTAGTAGTTTGCTGTCCCCTCATATTTACTGCCGCGTGCCTATTTGCACTGCCAAATTGTTTTCCGTGTTTCCATGATTTCACCAGTACGTCAATCTTATACTCATACGTGGATATGCATGAACAAAGCCAGAAACTAGTAGAGCTTTCTCTTCTTTCCTCCATTCTTCCAAATGCAGCTGTGGTAGCTGCATGTTATTGACTTGGTCCAGAAAATATTGAAACATGAAATATAATTTTTTGGGCAACAGTTCTGTGAGCTTCTCTAACCATCCATCTCGACCATTGAATTCCATATGCTTTTTTTGGACTGGTAGGGTGGAAGATACCTCAATCTTCTGACATACAAATATATAATAAACCAGAAGTTGACTCTTATTCATGTAAGGTTTGTCAGCACCTTTGAGGGAGTGAAAGTTAGTCGTGAGACTAATATACTACAAGAAATAAGATTTCTGATACAAAATCCATGTTGAAGAAGAAAATGACTGAAGAAGATGTGAACGCTAGATTGTGTAGCAACATGTACGAGTACGGATCATGTTAGGTTTCAGTCAGTCTCTTGGAGAGATTGAGACATTCTTATGAACAAGAGAATTTTTTTTTTTTATTATTATTATTATTATTATTATTATTATTATTATTATTATGATATACATATATTTTCTGCAAATTAGCGAATGACAATTCACATAAAAGAATTTCAAAATTCAGTTGAAAATTGGGACAGAAGGTCATGTACCATCTATTCTGTTTGTCAATGTGTGGAAGACCCTAATTCATTTTGGAAATATATACCCTAGTATATTTCTCATTTTTTATCCCTTTCTACTTATATATTGATTCTCACATGGAGACCAACAATCATTATCGTCGTCTGCCATCACGCTGAGCCGCCACTGTCGCATGGATTTTTGAAATTGAAACTTAACGACTTGGCCTTTATGCCCAAGTCGTTAAGTTACACACCGTCCGATATGGGAGAATCTAAATCCATTTTAGCCCTCACGGATTTATGTCGTTTACTCAAGAATCGAACTCTTGACATTTTCTTTAGGAATGACTTAAATTTGAATTCTGGTACCAATTTGGCAAGATCTTTGTGACCACTCGACCTTTATGCTCAAACTGTTATATCATACATACTATCTATTTTGAGTGGGCACCTGTCCACTTACCCTCTCATGGATTTCTATCGCATTTCCCAAAATTCGAACTCAAGACCTTTGTCTAATGAGGGTACGAAAATTCAACTTAAATCTTTCATTAGGCGGAGATTTTGGTTCGAATCTTGGGGACGCGATAGAAATAAGTGAGGTTAAGTAGGTAGATGTCCACCCAAAGAGGACAATACGTATGATATAACGATTTTGACATAAATGTTGAGTCTTTGCACTAATACTCAGTGGTATACATAGTAAATTTGATAAATGTTTTGTAGAAGTGACATTATAGCCACATAGGTCTTATAGCATTGAAGTCAATTAACCAATCTATTCTAATTCTATGCATAATGTTTTCTTCAATTTCTCTTTCCTTGTTAATAATCGAACATAAATACTTTTCTAATATGATGCTTCGTCTTGTTCATCTATACGTCTAGTATTTCTTATAATTTATTATTGACTTTTCTTTTTTTAAATATTAGGCCTCTGTTTGGCTCCAATTTTTTAAAACCCATTCATTCTCCAAAATCATTCATTTTATGAGACAACAACTTTTTAATCACAAATTTTATCAAAGTTTACTAAAAATCTAATTTTTGTCAAACCAAATAGATGCTAAATGTTGCATATGAAAGATAAGGCACTTGGGAAGTGCATATATTATTTCAATCTTTTACTCACTACAGAATTCACCCGCTTTCTCTTGTTCATTCCTACAAGCGATGACCTTTCTTTGTTTGATCAAATATTGGTGTCTAATATTTTTTATCATTTATTAATCCTTTTATCATTTTTCTTATGATTAAATTTGTATAGCAAAAATATGGCAATATGAGAGTACGTAAATTATTTCAATTTTTTATGCATCACAAGATTCACCATTAAGTCTCTTGTTCAAACAAAAAGTTCTACTATTGTTTTGTCCTAGTGCATTTCAAAGCACCAATTTCAACACTTACGTCCCATTTTGAGAAACTCTTTAGATTTCATGTTCATACATTCCTAGGGTTTAGTTGCTATTATTCTTTTCTACACCTTCGTTATAATAATATAACGTCTGTTTAGGCTCGTAGTATATATAATTCTCACCCAAAGGGGGTATATGTTTAGGGGCGCCTTTTTTTTTTTTTTTATGCCCCTATTTGGTAGAAATAAAAATCTGATTTTTAGCATATTTTGATAAATGTTGATGGAATGTATGGTTTAAAAGTTGTAGGTACTATGAAATGTGAGTTAAAATTAATTGTTGACTTTGACTTAAATTTTAATCAGATTTTTTAGTGGTACAAACGGAGGCTATATAACTACATTTTTTAGCGTTTGCTACTATTTGAATTCTTTCAAGGGCTAGTTCTTTTCACGTATGTTTTAGTTTGCTAAGAAGTTCGTGGAGTCTCAATTTTATCAATTTGTATTCAGTATGCTGCTTGAATTGATGAGATTTGAATTAAGTTCTTCGTTCTCACTCTTTTTGGCTGCATTAGACTGGTATTAGTTTGAGATCATGTCTTTCATGCTATCGAGGAGGCCATTGTCGAATTGTGAATTGTGAAGGAAGTTGTTAATGTAATAAATAATTGAAATGACGACTTGAAAATAATATATCATTGGTTTTTCGAACGTAACGCTTGCGAGGTGCATGTGATGGAAAGTAAGGTGATGGTAGAGCAAACATCATGGTGTTCATGGATGGGGTACTACAAATTCTTTAGAGTCCGTCTGTTGTAGATATGATATTGAGATAGTTTGACACAGATCCTTTCGTTTTCCTTAAGTCCTCATTGTGGGCTAGTTTAGGTAAGCCTTATGCTAGTTTACTCGTTCTCGATAAAGGGTTCAATGTCAAGATTTTTGAGCATGTAGAGGAAAAAGAAGACGCTGTTAGGTGCAATATGCACACTAAAGTTGTAGCGTGGTGTGTGGAGAATCATGGATAGATCTAATTTCAAGAATAGTTCAATATACTCGAAGAACCTTAAGAATAAAGCCTCTAGATGGTAGGCAAGTGATAAAATGCTAGTTATGAGTAAAGAACCTAGGAATTAAGGTATTAGTTTTTGCAATCTCATCAAAGCTATTGACATGGCATGAGTGAAGAAATGAAGTAAGTGGTATATGAAGTCGAACAATTGAAAATATTTTACTCTATGGACTCACAACCAAAGAAAGTTATGGGTGGCACCTTCATGATCATAATTCTAGAGGTTAAAGGTTAAAGTTTATAATTAGAAAGAATATATTGAGTTTCTCATTTTCCTATTGATTTCAAATATAAACGTAAGTATATTCGTTAAATAGAATATTGATTATTGAATATAGATGATTGAAATTCTATCTATACTCTTCTTTCTTCTCCTAATTCTCTCCCACTTTTTTGTAATAGGAAAAACTACGTTTCTACGAGTAGTATTCGGGCATAAGAATGTACAAGCTTTTATACCAATCATTGCTTGTTATTAATATTGACTTTTGCGTGTGTAGAGAAGGAAAAAGATACATACGTGCATGGTTTATATAAATTTCATGTCTTGTCATGTCTAGACTATTTTTTCACTAAATGTGTTGTACTTAAAATTTTCAAAGCTTTATTGTATAAGTGTAGTTTCTTTAACAATATTTTGCAACCTCTATAGCTCTCAAATTACTAGGCTTTCCCTTTGAAGTCGGTATCAAATTTTGATCTTGTTGCCGTTAAGGAAATTTACGTCAACGTGTTGAAAAGCCACTATTTTAGCTGTAAAGGGAGTATATCTTAATTGAGTTGCCACTGGAGTAGAAGTTTTGTGGTAGTAGATCCCATAAGTTTGTAGAGATTCCTATGCAATAAGTTTTGCCTCAAATCATTCAACTATCCCTTGATTCATGTGCTTTATTGTTAAAATCCATTTGCATCCGATTGGCATGTGGAAGATCGCAAATGTGCCATGTATCTAATGCATGACGGAAGCGTCAACAATAATAAAAGGTTCTTGTTCGTAACACACGAATTAGTTGCTCGAATTTCACTCGAACAAACGTGATAACTATTGAAATTCACCAATTAATAGGAAAAAATTGAAATATTTTATTAATCAAAAAATGTGTAATGTTTTCACAAACTTAACACTTATTTAAAGACTCAAAACAAATCCTAATCATATTGAAATTCTAATCCTATAGATAAATTCAAATAAAATTAAAAAAACTGTAAAATAAATTCGAATAAGACTAAAATACTACAAAATGATGAAATTACCCTTACACTCACTCAAATCAGAAAAACGCTGAAAAGGTCCCCTAAATGATGGAATTTGACTTCGAAAGTTAGACAAAGTCGTCCGGCAAAAATATATAGAATTGAAAAATGTTTTTGAAATGTACATCTGGTGGTCGTGTTGAAAGTTATGTACATTTTTGTAGATCCCTCTTATTTTTCCTCTTTTCCAACTTGTTAAGGATTTTCTCTTCTAACTGGTCTGCGTCATTCCCTTTCATTTTAGAAAAACTCGCCTTAGTTATCATCAGGACACAAAGTCTCATAGGAGGAAAACTCACTTGCGGAATTTGTAATAGCCAAGAAAGCTTTTCCTTCCACTTTAGAATCTTTGTGCACCCTCTCTCTTGGTGCAACCATAATCTCTTTATCCTTCCACTTAAACTTGTAGGTATTCTCTCTACCCTTATATAGGACATCAACATTAGTGTGCCACGATCTGCTTAATAGAATATGATACTCTTCAATCTCAACATCACAAATAACTTCTGATTTGTAATAAGTTCCCATGACAAAGGCACCTTACAAGTTTGAGACACTTGAATAGACGAACGCTTCTTAATTCAAAAAACCTAAGGGTTGGATGTAGTTCGGTTGGCAGTTTCAAATGATCCACCAGCTTCTTGGCAATCAGATTCTCACAACTGCAACTACCTATGACAGCTTATAAACATCGATAACATCGATATTGACCCGATACTTGGCCTAAAAGATCTTTTCAAGCTGAGTCAACTCTATCTACTTGAAAAGGTACAAAAAATTTTATACAATGTACAAAAAATCTCTTTATTCTTCTTTACATGCTTCAATGGTCTATTCTTCGTCTTCGTCTTCCTTATCTCCGACATATTCTTGATCCTCATCATCTAAACTCCTATTTAAAATAGAAATTTTCACTTTTGACTGTGTAATCATCATAGTCATTATGATGAACTGGGGTCGGATTTATAGAGACAACAACCCGAATAGGGTGATGGGTGATTGTTTCCTAAGGTTACCACCTCCAAGGTTCAAGACGGGTAGAATGTACTTGAGTTGATTGCTATTTCTTGCAATTTAGTCTCAATCACCCCAAACCTCGCCTCAAAAGATTTACTTTGATCGTCTGCTATAGCTCTCATACTGCCAAACATGGGACAAAAACGTGAATAATAAAATGTTCTTGTTCGTAATATACAAGCATGTGTTGCTCGAAATTCACTCGAACGGACATGGTAATTATTGGAATCTACCAATTAACTGGAGAAACTAAAATATCTTATTAATTAAAAATAACAAATGTAATATTTGCACAACCTTGTTGAAATCCCGAAATAATTGGAACCGTGATTATTGAAGATTCTACTTTCCATAGGAAGAATATATTAATTGATTTTAGAGATTATAGGAGATTTTGAAGATTTGTATTTTCCCTTTTAAGTCATTATTACTTGTACTATAAATAGGTGCCTACATTGTACATTAAATGTGAAAGAGAGAAAAAATTTCTTCAATTAAATCTACGAACCTACTTATTTAAAGTTCAAAACAAATCTTATCAAATCGAAATCTTTATTTCGTAGATAAATCCATATAAAATTAAAAAATTGTAAAACAAATCTAAGTCTATGTATAACAACTATTATTTGAAAACTTTTTTTCTACGTACTCATTTTCATCCACATTCATAGAATAAAATACTATGCATGTAAAAACTTTTTTTCTACCTTTTAACCACACATTCTCCTAAAAATTATTATTCAATACATTATTTTGGCCAACTAATGACCATGAAACAAGGGCTAAATAAAGCTAAAATACTGTAAAAATGATGAAATTACCCTTAAACTAGCTCATCAAAATAGAAAAAGTTAAAATAGACTCCTAAACAATGAAATTTGATGTCACCCGACAAAAATGTGCAGAATTGAAAATTGCTTCCAAATTGTGCTTGCTCTTATAAATTTGACACCAACACTGAAAGTTATGCACGTTTTCGTAGATCATTCTTGTTTTTCCTCTTTCCTAATTGGTTTAGGATTTTCTTTTCTAACTACTCCACATTAGTATTATTCTTTATCAATGCTTCCATCTCGTCATAAAGTCTCTTTCCGCCCCCCGGGGCATAGTTCAGTGGTGCAAAGGACAAGAGTGAGGTAGTTTCTGCTGAGCTGGCAGGCGCAGTGTGAGGGTTCGATTCCTGCCTCTTACAATGTTTGGAATTGGACTCTTTGTGGGCACCAGTATGGTAGCTCTTGTATCCTGGCCTGCTGAGGTACATCCCGCGATTTACCTCCTCCACAATGCTCTAGGGGCGAGGCGAGGCGGGGCGGGGCGGTGAGGGACCCTCAAGGTTGGGGTTTAACCTTCATAAATAGTCTCTTTCCACATTGATTAGCATGAGTTGTCATGCATATTTCTTCGAATAGATCTATAATAAAAGTTATACTATTTGTGGCAAGAAAAAATTGGAAACGGGATGCAAAGTGTAAGATCTAAACTTACCTGTAGGCAATTGGGACTTTAATGTCACGATTTATTGGAGGATTGGTAATCTTTTTTTTTTCTAAAATATTCGTACTCGATTTCGATATTGCCTCGTGCTTAAAGTTTTAGTGTTTGTATGCTTGAACTCATTTCTGCCTTGCTTTTTCATACGCTTCTTGCTAGAGAGCCCCTACGGAGTAGAGGGAAGTGCATGAATGTTATATGACCGAACTCTTTTAAATGGGATATGTATTGTTCTTTCTCAAATAAACATTCGACTCCCGATCTTTATCTTGTACTCGCAAAAAGAGTTTCAAAAATGGGGGATGAAAGCAATAGAAATATAGGAGGATCCTAGTAATGACAAAAGAATTATTTGGCATAATATGTGACATTAAACATAGGAACCTTTTGAATAGGAACAAGAGGTTGAACCTAGGAAAAATGAGAAAATTTGGGATTACTTGAAGTTGAGACTCAATATTAGAAAGAAAAGAAAGAGGTCCAATATGGATCTGTAACGTCTTGATAGTCCTTTGGAAGAGATACTATGGATTTGAGGAAAAACTATAGAACAAAAAATTAGGCGAGATTACCTAAAAAATAAATGATAATGGGTATATACCGTGGACTCGAGAGGTGCGTTGAGAGCATTTTGTTGTTGAAGTAGGTATCACTAAGAGCACTTTACTTCCGAAATACTAGGAACCACCATCATCACTACAAGATGTCTATTTTTTCCTCTTAGCTAAATATGGTGAACTATCCCATTGCCTATGAGATATGAACCAAGAATTGAGGAAAATTACTCTCATTCTTAGCTAGAACAATTGGAACAGCAATTGAATCATATGATTAAAAACCTACAAGGAGAGTAGTAAAATTCCTTGTATATATGAGTTTGAGCTAGAGAAGCTTTAGATAACAAACTCATCTTCTTTAAATTGAAACTCAATGTTTCAGATTTTATTTTATTTTATTTTATTTTTTGTATTAGATTAAAATATTTTTTAGACTTCAAATGAAATCCAATTTAAGTATTACAATTTGCAATCTAATCTATTAAAATTTGCCATCGAATATATCCTTAAAAATCATATTTATAGTTCTAAACTTATTGGCATAAGATTTTTAAGAATAAAATTTTATAAGACACATCCACATATTAAAATTTTGGATATTGTTTACCTATCTCCATTATTATAGATTTTAGATTAAAGAATGATATGAATTCTTGTAGGAAACCAGCACAAGAGCCCAAGCAACATGGATTTTTTGCTAATTAATAGAATGATGCAAGATGAGAACGTGAATAATAATGAAGGGATCTTGTTCGTAACACAAACGGTTGTTGCTCGAACGAACATGAGAAATATTGGAATCCACCAACTAACGGAAAAATTAAATTGTTATTAATCAAAATGACTGTAGGGTTTTCAAACCCTTACACATATTTAAAGAGTTAAAACAAATCTTAATAAAACCAGACCTTAATTCGGTAGACATTTGAATGAAACTCGAAAACGGCAAAAATTATGAAAATGCTCTTAGATTGACTCAATAAATAAATAAATAAAAAACATATCCTTAAACCAGTAAAACTATAGGGAATTGAAAAAACACTTTCAAAATGTACTCGCTCAAATCTAACATGAGTTGAAAGTTACGCGCTTTTTCGTAGATCATTCTATTTTTCCTCTTTCCTAACTAATTTATGACTTTCTCTTCTAATTATTCCGCATCATAGAAAAGGTGTCTAGAAATTTTGTACAAAGAGGTTCCTTGAGCAAGTGTCCAAGGTGCCATATGTCATGTCATATATGGTAGGGTATGAAGGAAAAGATATAGTAACTTAATCGTAAAATTATGTAAGAATTTAAATTAAAGTGTCCCCAATTGTTTGGATCCTACCTTTTTTGAAACATTTTCCTTTCTGAAAAAGTACAGATCGGTGTGCTTCAATAGTTTGATGAAAATGAATTCAACCCATAAGTGAAAGGATGTGTCAAATCTATGCTTATTTATAAAAATATGGGCATGATAAAAAGAGCATGGCAAGCATATGAGATGTTGAAGACAAATTTGAAGTAAATAACAACTTGCGTGTTTGGATTATTTGGTCCCAACCTTTGCCTTTTGGCCCCAGTTCTATGCTATTTGCAAACTACAAGGCGTAGTAGTAAGTTTAGCGGTTGGGATTGGGCTGTAGGTTGGGGTTTATTGTTGTAGATTGAATGAATAATGTAGCCATTAGTTACACGAAAGAAGAAAACAAGACAGAAATGACACTCGATATAAGTAATTTACCCGTGTGAAAGTTATTGCAGTTACAATGTGTTCTGGATACAAATTTCTCTCTATTATATCTACTATGATATTGGAGGTTCACCCTAACACCTATAGAAGTAAAATATTAGGGCAACCTATTACTTTGTGCAAATTTCTCGAAGTTTCCTTGTAATACTTAAAAAATTTGCAACACATTCAAAATTAGATTGAACCATGGCCGTGAGGAAACGTGTATCATTAAGCTCAACACCTCCAACATTTTAGGTCCAGAGTAGTTTTTTCTTCCTTTTTTGTTTCCTTTCCTTTTCCTTTATTTTATGGGTGTTAAAAGAAAATGGAGGGTTACCCCTAAGAGTCATATGCAAGCATGTGCTACTTCATTAAAAATTAGTAGTTTGCAAGGTTGGGTTGCGGGTTTAGACACTAAAGTGATTTTTTCTTTGTTTTTAACCTAAAATATGATATGTATAATTATATAGATAATTATGTTAAGTCATAATTTTTGTTAATCTTCGCGATCTTCGTCAATCTCCATTATTTCTGTCGATCTCATTGATACCCTCTTCAATTTGATGCTGGATGATCAAAAAGCATCAATTTGTTAAAAGAAATTGATGTGCAAAAGAATTCAAAGACCCAACTCCAATGGACAGCTCAGAAATAACTACGCACTGTCAATCGTCCACCACCACAAGAGTCACAAAAATTCTGTCAGCAGTTGACCACCACAAGTAACCTACACCTAAGAGGTTGTGTTATGCCCAAAGAAAACCGAGGATTCAATATAAAGTCCACGAGGTAGGGTCTGATACCATGATAAACAGTTGACTGAATCATCTTCCCTTGAGTGATTCCTTCCATTATATAGGAAGAGTATTATCTTAAACAATTAGGGTATCAATCTAAATATGGTAAATGTAATAAACTTAAAATATGATGTATAATTGTATACATAATTATATTAAGTCATAATCTTCGTCAACATCCCAGTATTAGCTTCCGAGAATCCTTGTATACCTGAGCAATTAATAACTTGTTACTTGGTCAATTATTCATGGCTTATGATGTCTATTATTTGGTTCTTACATTACTTTTATACCTATAAAAGTTCCTCTTTCTGTCATTAATTTAGAATCGTAGGTGTTCTTTCACTCTGGTGTGTAACTGAACCTACTATACCAGCTTGCCAGATATCTTGCGACGGTATCACAGCCATGTTGAAGCTGAACCAAGTGCCTCTGCAGGGATTTGTGAGACTCAGGTCATATTCACTTCTAAACTCGTTTCAACTCAAAATGATTTTTCCATTTGAGCTTTGTTGTGGTCTTATTCCTTAGCATCTTTAATACACACAGGCTAGATTAGAGCCTTAAATTTGTATTTTTGTGTTTGGAAGGTTTTCTGTTTAAACCATGACCATTTAATCTGCATAGAATTGTTTCGAAAAAATACTTGTGCTAAAAGATCTTATCTGGTGGTCGATGATCAGATCTATTTTTACAACCTTCTTGCCTAATGAAACACTGATCATCAATTCATATGAACCAGCAGCTCTAGCTTGACAGAAAAGGGATGATTGGCTGCATTGTTAATCATCTGGTGGTCACAGACTGATGATCAATCTTTATATAAATTTCACCCTTCTCCAACAGCATAACAAAACACTAATCACAGGTTTTTATACGGTTCAACATCATAACATCCCGAATGAGACCAATAGAATTTGGTGAGGACAAATGCCTGGTGTCGTCAATATTATATTATTGAATCACTGAGATCTTACGCATTGCATGGTGATTTGCAGAATATGGACTAGAAGGCACTTCATGTATTCGATTAATATATTTAGATGATTTATCACCATCAAATGTTTTTTACTGCATTTGTGTGCGCGAATAAATTTGTATAATCTGATATGTTATTTTCTATTGTTTCCATGGCAGGAACATTATTCTAACTATGCAAGTTGCTTGTCATGTACAGAGCTTCTGCAAATAGTGGAAAGGCAAGTACTTATCCTCTAGTTTAGCTTCCCTATAAGAACACTATGCCCAAGATTGTTTCATTTTTACACAGGGACCTCAAAGAGCCAGATGTTGATAACCTTAGCATAACCGATCTTGTTCATTTGGAGGAACAACTCCAGGCTGCAATAATGAGAGCAAGATCTACAAAGGTCGTTCTTTTCTCACTATTCTTATACTTACTACTAGAGTACATTAACTTTATGAAGGACAACTCCAGGCTGCACGTTTAAGAACAAGATCTACAGAGGTCAATTTTTTTCTACTTTCTCAGCACAAAAGGTCAATCTTTTTCTACTATTCTCAATACACCTTCAGAGAACACCAACATAAAGTATCAACTATTTTCTCTTTTCATCCTTTTATATTTTTGCTGAAGATATTCTCTGAAGATATATATTTATATTGGTCAGTTGGACAATGGCAAGAAAGAAAATATAAATCTGCAAGGACAGAAGCAGAATTGAAAGTGTGACTTCTGGAATGATAAAGGAGAAATAAGGTTTAGGGAAAACTAGAGACGTTAACAAAATATTCAGCATGTGAAACATAAGAACACAATATTTTTTCTGTAAATACAGAGAGGGGTGTAGAAGTTATTTCTACAAATTTTCTGAAACTTAAATAAGGAAAAAAGGAAATAAAAAAAGAACAAGTAAAAAAGGAACCAGTTGTTAAAGAAGATAAAACAAGGTTCTGTGGAGTTATGGGAGAAACCAAAGGTTACCGTCTACGACCAGTAGGTTAGATATTCAATACAAAAAAACTGGCAGTCTCTTACCTATTATATGTGCATTGCTACCATTTGCAGTTTGTCAAAGCTTTGTACTTGCCCATCTCATGTTGTTACAATAAAGCTAATTGAAGGAGTACAATTCTTGTACTGCACTTACTATACCATACTTTATATTGGTGGAACGCCCTGCACCCTTAACTAACGATTTTAGACCTACCACTGAAATATATATTGCCTTTTGAGTCTTCCAGTAATAAGCTTGAGAAAATATTCTTTTTCCCTATTTTTGTTCAGGTTTGTTTTCTTTTCTTTAGGTTTACATTTATATTGCATATTGTCTTTTTTCTTTATTCTGTTTAAATTTTTGAAATCTTCCTTCCAACTACATATAGTGGCTTTTTACATTTTATGTTTGTAGCTTGCGTTGCAATAATGTACATTCATTGAGTTTCTATATATGCAGACGCGTCCGATGCTGCAATCTATAACCAGTCTTCACGAAAAGGTTTGCAATTTTCCCTTTCTTGTGGAACTTGGTTTGCAATTTTTCCCTTAGTTATGGAACTAATGTTAATTGCCTCCAGGCTTTCTGAATTTATTAATTTCTGGAAAAAAAAAATTCTATTTCAAAGTCCAGTAGGATATGTCAAATCTTTCAAGGGTCATATGTTCATCTCAAAAATTGTTATATGTTTTCATAATCTAAAAGTAATTATTACAATGTCCAGAACTCCTGTGTCCAAACTTTTTGTTTTTTTCCCTCCTCTCACACTAGTTAGTCAAATATTTGAAAATATCTTCAGCATAAATTTTATGTCCATCTTTTTTATGCATTTAGCTACCCCGTGGACAAGGAAGTAAAGTTCTGCACCGTTTGCAGTTCTCAATAAGCATTTTTAATATTTAACCATAGATCTCTTGGATAACTTTCACTATCCTGCTCATATTATTTGTGCACCACCCTCCTAGCTGAATACCTTGACTTCATTTGTACATCTGTCCGAATCCATAGCCGCTGGTGGCTAAGCTAATTACCATATGTAGACAATTGAACATTCTGGCCAGGATTGTCGTTATAGGAGAACAAGGAAAACATGGTGCATTGTTGAGAAAAGTAGGAGTAGGTTTGGCATAAGATAATAAGAATCTCTGCTTTATGAAAATAGAGTTCTGTGAGGAGTACATCTAGTAGAAACTTCAGTCTCTATAGTATGGCTAGAAATTGAGATTAGTGGCAGCAAATGAATGTTCAACAGGGGCCGAGTTGATGCTAATGACTAGTTTTGGTACCATGGCTCCCCTAATGATAACCTACAATAAGCAGTCCAAGGCCCTAGTACCTTTTTCAGCTTGGCTACCATGTTGAACACTTGGAAATAAAAAAAATTAAAATAAAAATAAAAAGAAGCAGCTAGGGCAATGAGTAAAACCGGAAGGCAAGTTTGGTAGCTAATACAACTAGACAACAATGGACAAGATTTTAGCTTCTTTTTATTCCTTAAATGCTACCAACACTGTCTGTCCTCCATGCCAAACCTGCTAAAAATGTATACTTTAGTCTATGTATGCTAGTAAGCAGGTTATTGCTGCAGGAACTTTACTTCACCAACAATATTCTCTCTGTATGATTGCAGCTTTTGGAGGAATATGATGTGTCTCACCTTTCCATATTACAGTATAAAACAGTATAATATTTGATTCAGGGAAATCTCACCATCATCCATGTAGTGCGGAAGATTTATTTTGTCCAAGTGATCCCATCTATCGAGCATATTTGCTGATATAATGTGCCACCTAAATCGGTCTTAGAATCAAACTGTAAGTGTATCCTTGCAACATTTGAGACCATAACTAGGAGCTGGGGCTTGTCTATCAGTCAGATATCATCGCACTCCTTACGACCATGAAACTATTTGAGGTTCCATTCTTATCGGAGTCTCCTCAGGGTGTAAACTAGTCGATTTACAACATTAAAACCTAAAGACTATACTAAAGTCATATTTAGTGCTCCTGTGTTCATGAACTTAAATGTTGTCATACCTTTGAGATTTCTGTTGACTATCATCTTTATGTCTCCAAGCTTAGCGGTTTGGAAAAGGAAAGATAATGGTGCCTGAGTTGATGTTCAAAGAGTTGTGTATCATTCTTAATTTTTAGGGCAATTACTCCTATAGCAAGAAAAGGACGTGATAGCTTTCATGAAACTGATCTAAAGAAGAGAACATGCTTTAAAAAATAATCACATGACTTCAGAAGGAGAATGAAACAAGACCGAATTTGGAGCAACATCTATATTGTAAAGGAACTGGCAGAAAGCCCGGAACCTACTCGTCTGATGTTGATGGGAAAACAATACTTACTAATTATCATAAAGAGGTAATAGATTGGAAGGATGCAGAAGTATTACATATTGAATACTTGCATTAAATTGAATATCTATCTGAGATGCTTACCTGGTGTCTTTTTTGGCAGGAAAAGGGGCTCATAGAAGATAATAGGCTTCTGGAAGAAAAGGTGAACCGAGTCAGAACAAAACCCCACCTTACAGAAAATTTAAGTATTTTAGTTTTCGGTTGATCAGTAAAATAAATGTTAAAAACTGTTGATTACTGCTCATCGTACTATTGCAGATTGCTGAAAACATAATAGACGTGGGAGCAAATGAGAAAACGGATTTTAATAACTCTGCTCGCTGCCAAAAGATACCTGGACTTCAACAACATGGATTACTTGATTTGCTCCGAAGTAATTAAATCATGAAATCGACTTACAGCAGGACGACTGTAAAAGCTCAGCTGAAATCAAATAAATCTTATTGAGACTTCTGTGTTTAACAGTTAATGTATAGTCTTTGCTGCTTAAATGTGCTATCCCTTATCTCCATTGTTGCAGATATACACACACCTCTTCTACTTATTCATGAATTATGTAATAAAGAACTATCGAGTAAGAATTTTAGTACAATGTCATCACCATGAAGCAGAAATCTCTAGTAAAATGCTCGTCCATAACCCAGCAGATCACAGTGGCTCCAGTTCTTTGTGCAGCAGTGAAGACAATGAGTAGTGACACCCATGAATAACAAATATCTTAAGAACTATTGAAAGTAGTGCGTTTAAGTTGTAGGTCACACATCCGTAGATAAAAATTGAAGGTTGTGCGTGGATAAAAATGAATGATCAACTTATAAGCACTTAAAAACTTCCAAACATGCTAGAAGTTGAACGGAATTAAGGACACTGGTGAAGTAATCCAAGAATTGGGTTTATAGTGTAGCCTTTTGGGCCCTACTAAGGATCTCCCAATTTGGGTGTTCATAGGCTTGAACGAAAAGCTTGCACAAGTGCTTATTTGTTTATATGTTACCCATCGGAAGAAAAGGTTTAGCTTTTATTATTAATTTTTCTAGTTTTAATGCGAAACGTCAACAGTCTCAGAGAGGTTTTACGCTCCAAGAAGGAAGACTAATGGGGGTTAGACTCCTCGACCGTATAAACCTAACCTTCCATGCTGCATATAAAAGAATGAAATAAATGGAGAAGTACTACTTTCGATACAAAGAAAGAAAGAAGCAAACTAACGTTCTCTATTACTAGGATTTAGCTATTGGTGTAGCCTAAGTTGGCGTCTACATTCTTAGTATGTTTCTTGATGTTCTCGACATGATTCAATTACAGCTAACACTTTATATCTTTAGTAAGATAAGCTATAATGCAACGATGGTGTTCGGCCAAGCTTAAGTGGTTCGATTAGAAGTACTGTTTTGTTCTCAATGCATCTACACAATCCAATCGACAATATAGATGGAGCCAAACATGGACTACAACAGTTAAACACTAAGATCAAATTATCTTACTGGTTAATATTTAGTGAAAATTTCAATTTGAACAATCAGCAAACTTTAGATAGTGAACAATTTATGAGGATGATGGGACGTGTTTTGCGTAAACCTATAAGACATTTTTCTAGATGAAGTTTTAACAAACTAAAGCATTATATAGTCAACTTTAAATTTATTGGATATGCATTCTACTTCAGATTAAACCTCCAAAACAAGAAACAGAAAAATGATAACAACAAATGACCTCAAAACATATACAAATATGTTAATTTTGCAGGTAAATAGAACCAGAAAATTGCATTGAGACTTACACATTACAGAAGTTTCTTCTTGCTGGAAAAATAATGGCCTTTTGGTAGTGAAAATCACTTGTATTTATAAACCCAGTTTTTGAAGAACTGATTGCCATAAAACTGGCCTCGTAGTATCCACGAAGCTAGTACTCACCTTTTGATTCACATTAAATAATTTGTAAGTGTGAAAAGTATGTTACTTTAATACAATTGGCATATTGCACAACAACTTTTGGGACAAGTGTAATCACCAACACATGACAAATGTTTTAGGACGGTAGACCATGCCACTTGTTTCCAGAGATCAGGGACAAGTGTATTTAGCTCCTGTTTGGTCTCTATACCTTAAAATTCTAATTCATTTTCAATTTCACATTTCCCTCATGTTTGAGCCCCATTTTCTAAAAATGCATTTTTTTTTTTCCAAACTCATCTTCAATTTCACATTCTTCTAAACAAATAATTTCACATAAAATCAAAATTGTTAAAAATAAGTTCAAAACTTTCAAATTGAAAGTTAAAATTTCAGTTTCTTGTATTTTAATTTTTTAGTTTTGATTTTAATTTTCAGATTCAATATAAAATTAAATCTCATTATTATATTTACAACTTCTGTTTAATTTGATTAATTTTCAATATATGACTGTTGAATTTTTCTACTATAGAAGGGGGTAAATTTCCATTGTTTTACATATAACAAAAACAAATATTTAAAAAACATTCTCTAGTCATTTCATATTATTTTTGTGGCAATTGATAATGTTTGTTCTCTCTCTCTCTCTCTCTCTCTCTCTCTCTCTCTCTCTGTGATCGTGCTCATAGAAGGAGAATCAGCTGCGAGTTATAAGGGTTTTATCTTAGAATCATGCAGTGCTGAAAGTATCAACACGAAGGGGAGGCCACACGACTTTAGGACAGTGTTCATCGCCACTCTCTTAGGCTAGCTTTTCTAACTTTATTCTCATATTTATATTATTTGATTCATGTTTATAGTTGATAATTTACTGCATAAATTACATAATTTTTACAACAATCTAAAGTCGTGTGAGTGATTTGTGTGAGAATAATTCGTAATAAGTGGTAATATACGCATTATTATGATTATGCTTCAATTTTGGTACAATATTTTAGAACTTTTTGTAATCTTTATTTTTCAAACTTACTGCATAAATTTGGGAGCTCATAGAATTTTTTTTCCTCATTAAATATAGCAGTCTTCTAATTTGTCTTACACTATTTTAATTTTAAGAACGTGTTTTTTTAAACTTACTGCATAAATTTTGGGAGCTTATAGAATTTTTTTTTCCTCATTAAATATAGCAGTCTTCTAATTTGTCTTTCACTATTTTGAAACATATTGTTATTTACTTGTTTGCTAAGTTTACTTGAATTTTATTTTGCATTATTAAATACGTAATTTCTAATTGCATTTACAAGTTAACTCTTTTTATTGTCTAAAAAGTGCACTGTTAATGTAATTTTAATTTATGATTATTGTGTTTAAAACTTCAATATTCATTTAATCTCTTACAATATTACTTGAAATATTTGTTGTTAGTGAATTAATATAGTCAAGTTTTAAATATTTGACTTTATTGAAAATTTATTGTTGGTGTTATTCATATATATATTATTTAGGTTAAATTGACAAATTTATATATCTACAGTTACTTATTTTTGCTTTAGTAATTCATAGTGTAAAAATAACATCTCATGAAGATACTAATAGTGTTAAACTGGAAAATTTTGATGGAAAATTTTTTAAAAGATTGAAAAAAAAAAATGGAATATTAGTCGACTGTTCTAGAGTTAATTTCTGCTATAAAAAGAATATTATAAAGGTATAGAATCTACCTCATGGTATAACCCAGAACAAATTGAATTCAATTATCGAATATTAAGTTCTCTTTCTGATAGACTTTATGATATTTATCAAAATATCACGAGTGCTAAAGAGCTTTGGAAAACCTTAAGAGGGAGAATATGGATTTGATGATGCTGGAGTCAATAGATTTAACGCGTCAATGTTTAACAAATATGTTCTGGTGGACGGAAAATCTATAAACGAAGAAATCCATGAATTTCAAGATTTACTACAATATGTAGAAGAAAAATGATCAAATTTTAGTGAGGATTATAAGGTTTCATGCCTTATAGCCTTCTTTGTTGGATTTTGCTAAAGGTCTTAGGCATAAATAAGGGATCTTAACGTTAAACAAAGTATTCAATTCTTTGAGAATAGAAGAGCATCATAGAAATCGTATCAACAAAGTTGATGAATCACATACTAAAGCAAACTTGGTAGAAAATTCAAAAACTCCTACTAACTCCTCAAAGCAATTTAGGTGTCGAGGCAATAAGTTCAAGAAAATTTTTCACCATTATAGAAAACACTTCCAACCTAAGAATAACTACACTAAGGATAACAAAGGCAAAGAGAAAAAAGAGCAAGGGCCATGTTATGTATGTGGAAGAACCAGCCATCTCACTCGAGATTTGCTACTACAAAAGGACTAATAAGTACAAGTTTAAGGACAAATCTCAAAAGGATCAAGTAAATATGTTGAAGGACGCTGAACATTCCATTAAGCGTGAATCATCAACCTCTTTAGTTAATTTTACTTATACTAGTAATGAATGGTGGTTAGATTCTGGAGTAAATGTTCATGTTTGTTTTGATAAAAGTTTGTTTAAATCTTATCAGACTTCAAGCGGAGGAAGTGTAACTTTGGGAAATGACTCCATTGCTTCTGTATTGGGAATTGGAAGTGTCGAGCTTAAGATGACTTCTGGAAAGAGTTTAATTTTAGATCAAGTTCGTCATGTTCCTGAAGTTAAAAGAAATTTAGTTAGTAGATCATATTTAGTTCAACAAAGTTTTGAACTTGTATTGAGTCAAATAAGGGTTGTTATAACAAAAAACAATGTTTTTGTTGGGAAATGTTATATTAGTGATGGATTATTTAAATTGAATATTATTGAAAAAACTTTATCATGATCCTTCCATGGTTCTTAATGTTGAAGTTAGTTATCTGTGGCATGAAAGATTTGGTCATGTTAGTAATATGAAGATCAAGAAACTTATGGATCTAAACTTGATTCCAAAATCTCAAGTTGGTAATAATGTGTGAAGTTTGTGTACAAGCCAAACAAACTAAGAGACCTTCTAAATCTGTTAGGAGAGACACAGACCTCTTAGAATTGATTCATACTGATGTTTGTGATTCTAATAGATTGCCAACACGAGCTGTAAATAAGTATTTTGTAACATTTATAGATAACTATTCTAAATATTGCTATATTTATTTATTGAAAACGAAGGATGAAGTTTATAATAAGTTCAAAATCTATAAAGTGGAGTTCGAAAATCAATTAGAACGTAAGATAAAAATCTTGAGATCCGATAGAAGAAGAGAATACGTCGGGAATAATCTTAAGGATTACTGTGAGGATAATGGTATAATACACAAAGTGACACCTCCTTATTCACCACAATCCAATGGTGTTGCAGAAATGAAAAAATAGAACTTTGATTGATATGGTAAATGCTATGCTTATAACTCCTGGAGCACCTAGGGTCAAGTTGTTCTAACTCTTTGTTACATATTAAATCGAGTAACTGTTAAGGACAATATTAAAACTCCATATGAGCTATGGAAAAAGAGATTTCCTAGGTTAGATTTTCTAAAAGTGTAGTGGTGTTTGACAAAAGTAATTATACCTGATCCTAAAGGAAAGAAATTAGGACCAAAAACTGTGGATGCTATTTTCATACGATATGTTCAAAATAGTAGTGCAAATGGGTTCTTAATTTTAAATTCTGAAGTAAGTGACATTACAAATAATAATATCATTGAAGCTAGAGATGCTAATTATTTTGAAGATGTTTTTCCATTTAAGACTAGAATTTCAAGTGAACCATCATCTTCTAAGAAAGTGTTTTTAAATAGTACTCCATCTAATTCATCTTTAGTAGATGAAGTTGAACGTGAACTTCGGAGGAGTAAAAGGACGAGGAAAGAGAAATCATTTGGAGAAGAATTCTTTACATATCTAGTTGAAGGTGAACCTGAAACATATAAGACGACATGGTCTCTACTGGTGCATCTTATTGGAAAGAAGCTATCAATGATGAGTATAAGTCAATAATACAAAATAATACTTAGGTTTTATGTGATTTACCTCAAGGTAGTAAGGCGATAGGATGTAAGTGGGTATTTAAAAAGAAGTTGAAGTCTAATGGAAGTGTAGATAAATATAAAGGTAGGTTAGTAGTTAAAGGATTCACTCAAAAAGAAAGAATTGATTATTTTGATACATATTCTCATGTCGCAAGAATAACTACTATTAGGACATTATTAGCATTAACTAGTATTCATAAATTGATCATTCATCAAATGGATGTTAAAATCGCATTTTTAAATAGTGATTTAGATGAAGAAATATATATAGAACAAACAGAATGACTTAAAGTCAAAGGACAAGAACATAGAGTATATAAATTAATGAAGTATTTATATGGACTAAAGTAAGCTCCTAAACAGTGGCATGAAAAGTTCACTAGAGTTATACTAAATTATGAATTTAAAATTAATGCACATGATAAGTGTGTATATTGCAAAGAAGATAACAAAGATCATGTGATACTTTGTTTATATGTAGATGACATATTAATATTTGGGACAAATTTAGGATTTGTCAATGATGTGAAGAGTTATTTTTCAAAGAATTTTGAAATTAAATATTTGGCAGAAGCTCATATAATTTTAGGAATGAAGTTAAGGAAAACATTCGAAGGAATTTCACTAGATCAAGTGTTATTAAAAATATGTTGGAAAAGTTTGGACATTATGGTAGTAAGCTAGTTTCTACTCCATATGATTCAAATGTGCACTTGAAGAAGAATCTAGGTGAACTAGTTTCGCAATTTGGGTATTCTCAAATTATTGGATCTTTATTGTATATAGCAAATAGGACAAGACCTGATATAATATTTGCTATTGAGAGACTTAGTAGATATACTAACAATCCAAGTAAAGAACATTGGAACGCTTTGGAGAGAGTGTTTAAATATCTCCAATGTACATTAGATTATTCAATATGCTATAGAAGTTTTCCAAATGTTATTGAAGGATATAGCGATGCAAACTAGATAATTGATAATGTAAATATTAAGTCTACTACTGGATATGTGTTCATGCTAGATGGTGCAGCCATATCTTGAGGTTCAAAAAGACAAACAATTATCTCTAAAAGTACTTTAGAGTCGGAATTAATAGCATTTGATACAACATGTACTAACGCTGAGTGGTTTAGAGATTTATTATTAGATATACCATTAATAAGGAAGCATATTCCAACTATTTCAATACATTTTGCCTGTAAAGTAATAGAGCTTGTAAATCAATCTCACTCAAATAAGAAGATGAATAGACATATTCAAGCAAGATTTAAGTTAGTTAATGCCTTATTTAAGAGAAACGTGATTTCTCTCAATTTCGTGAGATCTAAAAAAAATTTATCAGACAACTTAACCAAACATTTACCCAAAAAAGGTGTTAATGAATCATCGAGGGGGAATGAGCTTAAGCCCGTAATGGAGTCACCTTCGAGAGTAATCCAACCTTTGTGATTGGAAATCTCATGAAGAAGGTTCAATGTTATAGGAACAACTCGCACTACGTGACTCGTAATAGCGCCATATTATTTGTGCTCATCCCTATAGTGATAGTGTTATGATTGTGATGTTAGGAAGGGTTTAACCATAAATGAGTACCGATGCAAGAATTCTCACGAGGTGTGGGTCACACGCATCTATGGAGGACTTAGCTATGGGATTAGGCTATTCCCTAGAGATTCTTACTAGAATATAAAAGCACATGGTCATTAACAACGCTACCCTATATGAACTGAGCCTAAATCGATACTGTGTATGGAATAATTGAAGTTTAGCCAAAGGAACCTAATTCAAGCCTTAGTCAATTATGACTTCCTCAAATGAAAATTGTTGTCACTAAGTAAGGTTCACGTTCAAAAAACACATACAACCATTCCACACACAGTATAATATTGCCACTATATACATATATATAATTATTTTGAAAGTTTAAAACTTGTGGGGGATTGTTGAAAATAAGTTTAAAACTTTCAAATTGAAAGTTAAGATTTCAGTTTCTTGTATTTTAATTTTCAGTTTTGATTTTAATTTTCAGATTCAATACAAAATTTAATCTCATTATTATATTTATAACTTATGTTTAATTTGATTAATTTTCATTATGTGAGTGTTGAATTTTTCTACTATAAAAAGACGTGAATTTTACATTGTTTTACACATAACAAAAACAAACATTTAAAAAACACTCTCTAGTCATTTCATATAGTCTTTGTGAGAATTGATAAGGGTTTGTTCTATCTCTTTCTGTGGTCGTGCTCATAGAAGGAGAATCGACTGCGAGCTATAAAGATTTTATCTTGGAGTCATGCAGTGCCGAAAAGTACCCGCACGAAAGGGAGACCATGTGACTTTAGGACAGCGTTCATCGCAACTCTCTTAGGCCAGCTTTTCTAACTCTATTCTCATACATATACTATTTGATTCATGTTTATAGTTGATAATTTATTACACAAATCACATAATTTTTATAAGACTTTTTCTTACATTTTAAACACACACTCTCCAAAACATCACTATTACAAAACTCATTTTCACAACGAGATGGGGCTCATACATTCATGAGATTCACAATTTTTATCAATTTTTCAATCAAATATTTTATCTAGTTTTATCAAAAATGGACTTAACCGTTGTTTGGTAAGGATCAAAATCAGATTTTTAGTAAATTTGATATAAATTGACAAAATATGTAGTTGAAAAATCGTTCATTCCATAAAATATGTGAATAAAATTAATTGTTAATTTGGATTTTAATTAAAATCTAAATTTCATTCCTTACCAAATGGAGTTTAACATCGTTATTTCACTATTTTGTCACTAGATGTCATTCAAATGGATGAAAACTATTTAAGACAATCATATTATTCTAATTTATCCACATAACGATTGCGTAGAATATCAGTCATGGTACGCATACCAATAAAATAAATTTTCTCTGTTTCCCTTCTGTTTAAAGCAAATATACAAACATAGATTATGCAGAAACTGGTGGGCCATACATAAATGTTATTCGACTCACAGTGAAAAGTCTTACATTTTCCACTTGAAAAGAATCTTAAGATTATCCCGACACATCAACAAATGAACAGTCTTATCATGTCCATCATGCGCAAGAGAACAATTTCAATGGACCATATATCTTACTTTTATTGGTAGTTGTATTCAGTAGGACTTTTGACTTTTAAGAGTGGTTTCACCCGGGTTCGTGAAGAGTTGAATTATTTCTTTTTTCTTTTTTCGGAGGGGAGTCGGAGTGATTTACCCACCGTATAATTTGGTTAAAAAGATTGATAAAAAATAAGTTAAAGTAAACGACAGTATATTTTACGAAATTCAGAACTTTTATCATTCTACAATACATTTCATTAACATTTATCAATATTTACTAAAATTTTGATATTTCACAAAACAAAATGGGACCCTATATGGTTTTAGAATTATAATTTATAAACATGTATTTTAATTTTTTTTTTATGAAACAAGACACAAATTTTATATTTATTCAAACTCTAATCCATTATTAATTTTGTGTGGATTGAAGTGTGAATTTAAATTAATTTTTATTAAAACATATAGTTAATTTTTAATTGAAGTTTCCAATAAAATGATATCAAGTGCAATTCCTAATCAAACTTTTCGATTATTATAGTCGACAGGTGTGTATAAAGGATTAGAAAGCCTGTCACTAGGTTTCGGTAAAAAAAAAAAATCGAAAAATCGACCAAACTAATCAAACCAAATCGGCTCAGGTGTGTTCGGTTCGGTTCGACACAGGTAATTGGTTTGGTTTTATTTTTTTAAACAAAATCATGGTGGCTCGATTCAGACATTATTTGAAACCTCAAACCTTTAATTAACCGAACCAACCCAACTCACTTACAAGTTTGCCTTCTTTTTAAGAAAAATAAAAATTAAAAGATAAGTCATTATCTCATAACTATAACTTGATTCCCTCTAATCTATGATGGTGTCAGTAAGTAATAGAACTAGAAATTTCCTTTCACAAACTCATTGTGTTATATTTGACATTTTTTCCCTACTCAAGCAGTCAAGCTACATAATACATAAAAGAAACAAAATTCTTAAATTTTTCGTTGATTTGTCTTTAATAACCTGATTTTATTTATTGGTCAATAGTTCTTGTTATAAAAAATTATTTAATTATTTTAGTTCTTGTAATCTAAGTGGGTCCAAAACTCAAACAATTTTTCTTTAAAAAAATTCAATTTGAACTCAAAGTTCAAATCGACAAATCGAATTGACCAAAACCAAACCGATTTGGTTTGGTTCAGTTAGGTTTAAGAACTAAAGTGTGTTGATTTGGATTAAAATTCACCCAAATCAACTAATTTGATTTTGGTTTCAGGTTGGAATCGAAACCTATCCAAACCAAATTGTGTCAAAATCTCCATGTCAGTATTAGTTGGCAACACAATGAGATAGGAGATAGAGATAATCTAACATTTAACTAATCTGATAATCAAAAGATCGAGAGGCAATTTAATTATTTAGACCTTGTTTGATCCCCATTTTTTTTAAAAATATATTTTTTCTCTCTTCTTTTCAACTACACATTCTTCAATAAAATAATATTACATTCAAATTCAAATTTTTTTCTTATTTTTCAATCACGTATTCTTCATTAATCTACTCTTTCAAATGCATTTTACACAGAAAATGGGGCTCAAACAGGCAATTTTTAATAACTAAAATCATAAAATTTGAATAGAACATAGTATATATTTCTACGGTTTGTGTGATCTTTTTCGTGAATTTTCGTCGTTTATAATGTGCATATTGTAGTCCACATATGATTATAGATAATTCTTATATATAATTTAAAAGTAGTTTTGAGTGTATTCGAGAAGGCTCGTTCAAATAAGTTAGGAAGATGCAATTGTATGCATTAACGCATATTGTCAAAAATCAAATAAAATGAATTGAATCGGATCAACTATCGTGAAAATGGTGTGCTCGAACAACTTAATCTATTTAAATCCTCCAAATTCAATCTAGGTAGCCAATTTTCTTAGTTTTGGTTTGATTTTAGTTTAAACCCTTAAAAATAGATTATTAAGATAAAATTAGAATCGATCAATTTCGGTGATCAACAACAATTTTCGAAGGACGATTCTCGACTATCACTTTATTATCTAAATTATTATATTTGCATAATCACATCACAAAAAAAAAGTATTGTATTTAGAGCATGTTTGAGCTTCTTTTTTTGGCCTAAAATGCACTTTAGAATAATATTTTGATGGAAAATATGCAATTGAAAACTAAGGAAAAGTTTTGAATTTGCGTGTAATACTATTTTATTAAAAAACATAATTAAAAATAAGAGAGAAATATATTTTGAAAATAATGAATATCACATTGTACAACAACCTAGAAAGTGGGACAAGTGTAAATATTGATAAATGGATATATCACCATCGATTGCCACTTGCTCAATCCATCGTTTTTTATTTCAACTCAATGCCAAATGTTAAAGAAAATGAGAATATTTTTGACAAACTTTGACCGATCAATTTTGTCAAAAAAGATATTTGGTTTTGAGAATTATTGATTAGTATTTAAAAAAACAATACTAAACTCCTGTTTGAGCCGTATTTTGGATAGAAAAAATATATTTTAAAACAGTGATTTTTTGAAAAATGAGTAATTAAAAAGTAGAAAAAAATTGGATTTACGTAGAAAATTATTTTATTATGAAAATATGTTTTGAAAAAAAAAATGAGCTTATGTAAAAATGAGCCAAACGTAAGCTAAATAGCATACTTTAAGATTATATTTTATAAAAATATCATAATTGACTTTTTTACAAGAAAATTGATAATAAATTATTTAATGTGACATGAATTGGGGTTATTAAGAATAATTGGTTTTTCTCTTTCATCATATTCATTCCTTAGGAATTTCTTCCCCATTTTAATGTCTCTGCGAATAAGGAAAGAATAAATAAAGTCTCAATAGATTTAAAATTTCCTCACATATTTTTCAATCACAATCACTATTCTACATGTCAAAATAGGTCTTAACCAACAATATGTGTGTCACAATATGAAGACGTTTAAAATTCATAAAGATATGTGAAATGGTTATCCTATTCAGCGATATATGAAATTGTGGCTTGATCACGTGTTACATAAAAATGAAATATATCAATTGTGATTTTTGTAGTTTATGCGTGTGACCTAGCGGTGAAAAAGATTAAAAATAATAATAATAATAATAATAAGTCCATGTTTGGCTTCCATTATTTCTAAAACTCTTTTTTTCCCCAATATAATTTTATTCATACATTTAACGGAATCCAAAACTTTTATTTACTTTTTAATCATATATTTTTAATCCGTTTTTTAATCAAAATCTACTAACATTTTGATTTTTAGCTAAACAAAATAGGGACTAAATGTTTCTCTGCCCAAGTATTACTAAAAGAGTAAGAAACAAAGAATCTCATTTTTTGTAAATTAAATTTTAAAAATGAAAAATCAGATATACATTATCAAATTAAGGGGAATGAGGACAAAATAAAAATATATATTAAAATATTTTTGAAAATAAAAATACTTTATTTGTGAATTAAAAAAAGATAATACATGATTTTTAATAATAAAAACTTAAAAATCCTTTACTGTTCTCTGTTTTCAATTTGGGAGCATGCTTGGGCCCAAGGGATGAGCTTGGAGTGGATTTTCAAATTTGATTTTGGGTGACAGAGGATGTATTAAATTTGATTTTGTCGTTAACTTAGTATAATTTTTATATGTAATTAAAATGCCTCTAATAGTGTGAGAGAAAACATTAACTTAATAAAGGGATTTCAAAATATTTGATTGAATTTAATGCTTAAAATACACCGAACAAACTCTTTTAAAATTTACTATTTTTATAATTTTATTTCTTTAGAATTCTTACCTTTTATTTTTTAGAATTTTAGATTTAAGTTTTAATATGTGGCTCTAAAAAAATCTATGACCAATTAATTTGGAAGACTGTGACCGTGTGACCTATAAATTTTGATCTGTGACCAACTATTTTGAAATTCGTGACCAACGAATTAATTGCGACCTACAAAATTTTTAAATTGTGACCGTAAAATAGTCGCCGGAATCGGTCACGGAATATTCGTCAGAAGGGTCATCGAAATAGTCGTCGGACCTGTCGTCGGAATAGTCGTCGGTATTGGAGTAGTCGTTGAAACGGTCGCCAAAGCAATAGGGGTGGTGGAGGTGGGGTGGATTAATTATATATATATAGGTGGGAGCGGTATGGATGGTGGAGATGAGGTGGGTTAATTTTATATATATGTGCGTGCGCACGCATGTGTGTGAGAAATATCTGATTTTAGAAATTTGAAAGTTTTCTTATTTTTGTAAATAAGAAAAGTACAAGTAAAGCTGAAGAACAACTCCAAAACATCATCAAAATTCATATATCATCAACAAAAAACAATTTAAACCACTAACCTCTTCATACAATTCCATATGAGCAAACTTTGAAATATAATAGCAAATATCACTTGTAAACCTTAAGATGCAACAAATCATGTAAAAATATTTCTTCTCACATTTCTAGAAGTAAACTTGTTAATTGAACTTTCGTAATCAATATGTTCTAACAAATCTTGTTTTATAGATATCAAAGCTAGCACATTCAATCATTCTTGTAACATGATTTATCGTAAATAAGATTTTAATAACTTCAATTTTGAAAAACTTCTTTCGACAGACCCAACAGGAATAGGAATTGTCAATAGTATTCTATAAGTAATAAATGTATTGGAAAACAATCTAATATTTTCAAAAAAGTTCATATTTGACAACCATTATTTGAAAAAAAAAATTATATGCTCATTTTCAACCATACATTCTCACAATAAAATATTTTGCATGTAAATTCAAAATATTTTCAACTTTTAACCACACATTCTCCTTAAAAAATAACTATTCAAAACGTTATTTTGGTCAAATAATGGCTATCAAACAGGAAGTAAGTCAACATATTTAAAAACTGTCTTTGTGTTTTAAATGGTGAGAGGAAGGGAAATGATAAAAAGGGATATATGATTAGCTTTTCACTATTCACTTTAATCATATGGATTTCGGACATCTTATTGTCTTGTTGGATTGATA
>CAIGRB010051857.1:0-14662 GCA_903798255.1 Fraxinus quadrangulata | reverse complement strand
TGTCGGAAGAACTTTGTGAAGTCGTCATTTACTGCAAGTTTTTCTCGAAGGTTTTTTGGGAGTATAAGCTTTCGTAGTGGAGAAGCAAGAAGATGAACATTAGTCTTTATAGAAGAACGATGATGTAGAACGTAGGTATAATGGAGCGATGAAATGGCGTGTCTTTTGGTAATAGGTTATGTGATATTGCACTTTTCGAAAAAGGTGACCGCCAAACGAAAATAATAATTGCGAATCCCCCCACTTTTTGGGATTTCAAGCGTCACGTAAAATATAAAGGAGGAATATGACATAAGATTAATAATTGATATTAATTTTGCTATATTGGGGGGTAATTATTGACGTACAAAAAATGAAGCCCAATTAAATGGTCCAAGAAATGGAGCCCAATTAGGAAATTCAGAGGATAAGCCCAAATGAGACCATGTAAAATATAGCGGAGGCCCATCGCCCAAGTCGGCAAAACGCCCAGGATCTGAGTGAATGAAGTGCCTTATTGTCGCTCAAAGCGATGGTCCTATTCTCGCCTAAACTCGCGAGTCGCCCAAGATCTGAGCGAGCATAGCGTCTTGTTTGGTATTTAAAACGGCGGTTATTAAAGCAGTTAATGGACAATCTTATCACATTCCACGATCGAAGAATCCCGGTTGCAAACAGTTAAATAGTGGGAGTAATGGCAACGGTTAAAGTGGTAGTTCCTTGACAAGTCATCCATTATGAAGAAAGTGGATAGTTATATGGTGATAAGCAATTTTCAAACGGTTTTATAAGGAAAACTGTCAAAAAGGAGTATAAAAGAGAAAGAAGACGTAGAAGGAATGGACCCCGAATCGATCACTGTCAAACAGAGAATTATGTAATTTCTTTTCTTTTAGTTCTTACTGTCAACTTTCAAATTGCTTTGTGTGCTTGTGCCATTTGGAGGCGTTTTGCTTCTCGCGAATTGTAATCTTCATAAATAAAGCACTCCTCATTGGGACTTTGTCTCGAGAGGTTTCATGTGAACCTTCTTTTAATTGTTAGCGATTACCGCGCGAAACACATGGTAACCATGACTAGGAAAGCCAAGACAACTAATTTCTTAAGAACTCCTTCCATTTAGACACTCGTAATTCACTATTTGGTTTTTACTCTCTCTTCTTCCTTATGCAATGTATGTGCGAGTGTCTATAAATAGGCGGATGCACATTCAATGGTCACAAATTCTAAGCATAAACATTTGTTTGCTGTTACGTTTTTCCCATTTGAATGCTAAGCATTTCAATGAGATTACATGAAATTCTATAATTACATTCATTTCATATGCTAAAGTTATAAATTACAGCCAGGCAATTTAATGACGGCGGTGACGATTATAAAAAAAGTATTAAGGATATTTTAGCAATTCATTGAAAATAATTTTACAACTTATTTCCTAATTTTTAAAAGCAATAATATTCAGTTTTAACATATTTCTTAGTTCACTCAATCCTAAAAATTCATTCCAAATCAGGGGATAGAAATATCAAATTGCAGTGCATCAAATTAGTCTTTTCACAATTGCTAAAGGATGATGGACATTTAAAAATCAACATATCGAGATCAACACACTTTTATGTAATCTTTAACTACTAATTTTAACAAAATCTACTATATTTAACATTTTATCCTTTTTAGAGTGATAGAATTTCTGGGTTAGTTTCATCAAGGCCACCAAACTTTAATTTGATTAATCATGGCTATCAAAGTGTTATCATGACCAACAAACTCTAATTTGTTTCTTATAAAGTTCAGATAAATAGCACTAGGNTAATTTGTTTCTTATAAAGTTCAGATAAATAGCACTAGGGACCTCTAAGCTTGGAATATTTTGACAATGTGGTTTCGAACCTTTGATTACTAAAAATATTCTAATTTCTATAATACAATTAGTTGTTGCAATTCATTCTTCATTCTACCAATTAGTTCTTTTATTGTGCAATTTTGAGTTGAATTATCTCTAAATGATCTCCACATTTTCTACAATACCATTACCTGTTTCTAGTTTCTTTCGTATATTATTTCAATTCCAAATGTATTACATTACATTATGAGGAATACCCTCGAACATTTGAAGTAAACCTAGCCAGAGGGATTTATTAAAATTAACCGTCTGATTGGCTAAACTAATAATGTTAAAGTTCCAACTTCTAAAAGTGTCCCCAAAACCATTCGTTGTAGCATCCTTTACTAGAATGATCACCTCATTTTGCCAAACCCCTTTTTGAGGCATCATATTTCTGTTAGATATATATCATATATTTCATTTAAAAGAAATAATTAAATTGGGATAGTTGGCCGAGTGAATAAAGATGTGGAATATATGTGAGTCATCGGTGGTTTAAATCCCACTAGTTATGCGAATATTAAATAGTCTACGATAGGGCATTGGGATAAGTGTGCCCGCAACTGAGAGGGCAGGAGCCCATCCATGAGGCTATGTTGGCCTTGATTTTATAAGCAATAAGTTGCATCCACCACCTTCATGGAATCCTTTTAAATAAAAGGACACCCAAATACCGAAATGGTAAGCTGCCCCCATTTCATTCTAACTGAAGAAAGAAGGGCCCGTACATGTTGCAAAGCAATAGATTCAGAAGAATTATTTTCAGTAATCACCAACCGACCTGATAACAAAGTATAAAAAACCCAAAACCTCAAATGTCTCGAAGTTTTCCTTTGCAAAATAAATACATCATCAGCGTATAGAAATGAGCAGTGCCATGACTCCTCATAGAGAGAACATGGTTTGCAGATAATGAATATCAGCATATAGTAAATGAACCTATATTCAACCTAATGAAGAATTCATATTGCCTAAAGAGAACATGATTGGCAGATAATACCATATTCAACCTAATGAAGAATTCATCTTGCCTAAAGATGTATCTCTACATCAGAATTATTGACCGACGGAATGGAACTATGGAAGGGAGGGCATATTTCATTGTCAACTGTAACTTGGAAAGCACTACTTGTAAAAACGCTTCAATACATTTCATACCATATTCCTATAGTTTTGGTAACGCGATATAAGGCTCATTCTCTACCTCCATATGATCGTGCCCATAGAAGAAGAACCGACCGTCAGCTATAAGAATTTTATAATGGAGTCATGTAGTGCCAAAAGTATATGCATGAAGGGTAGGCAACACAACTTTAGAACAATGATTTCACAACTCTCTTACACCAACATTTCTAACTCTTCTTATGTTTTATGTTCATTAAATTTTTTTTATGTAAATTAATGATCGATCTACATGCAAATCACTTACTTTTCTACAATAGTCTGTGTCACGAATTGTTCCTTAGCAAAATAATTACATCATTAGCATATAGTAAATGAACAGGTGTCATGACTCCTCGTGGAAAGGACATGGCTTTTAGAATTCCCTTTGAAACCGGTAAGAAATGTATCTTATAAGAAAGTCCTTTCCAATGAAAAAATAATAATGCATGAAAATAGTCGCCTTAATCAATGTTTGAAGTAACCCTTAGCAGAACCATTTCTTAAAATTTACCAAGTGATTTGCTAAACTAAAAATGTTAAAGTTCCAACCTCTAAAGGTGTCCCCAAAACCATTCCTTGTAGCATCCTTTACTAGAATGACCATCACATTTAGCCAACCCTTTCTGAGGCGTCATCTATTTTTTTAAAACAAAAAATTTAATTGGGACAGGTGGCCAAGTGGTAAAAGATGTGAAATTTATGAGGGAGGTCGGCGGTTCAAATTCACTAGCCATGCAAATATTTAATAGTTCATGATTAGACCTTTGGATAAGTATGCCTGCAAATGCAAGGGAGCCCAACTACAAGGCTATGTTGGCCTTGATTTCATCAGCGACATGAGGCATCCACAGCCTTTATGGATTCACTTTACACAAAAGGATACCCAATAGCAAAATGGTAAGCTTTGTTTCATTCTAACTGTAAAAGTAGGGCATGTGCACGTCGAAGGCAAGGGATTTCCCAAGAATAATTTCCAGTTTACCTATTCACCAATTGACCTGATAACAAACCATATAAACCAAAAGCCTCAGACATAGTCTACATAGCAAGGAGTTTGTTTGCAAAATAAATATATCGTCAGCATATAATAAATGAGAAGGTGCCGTGACTCCTTGTGGAGAGGACATGGATTGAAGAACCCCCCCTTCAAACCAGGTTAAAAAAATATCTTCTAAGAAAGTCCTTTGCAACGAAAAACAAAGGCGCTATTCTTGATAGTTCTTCTTGCTTCAGTTCCTTATGAGATTTGAAAAACACGTAGTTTGACCCGCACAACACCTAGAGGGGGGTGAATAGGTGTATAATACGGAATTTAAAATTACTAATGAATTAAACAGCAACAAGTCACTTTTTAATTCTTTCTAGATGATTAAACATGCAAGTCATTTTAGTCCTAAGTTTGAATATACAATAAACAAAGCAAAAGTAGTAAATCAACACAGGATGATCACGGAGAAACCTAACTGGAAAAAACTCCGGTCACTTTGCTAGTCAATCCACTATAAACGATTTTAACAACTTACAGTCTATCAAACTAGATGACCCATACTATTTGATCTCCCGACTGCACTCGTTACAGCTCTCCCTAGATCTTGTGCTCTCCTATACCAATCCTTAGCTATTGTTGCCAAAGCTCTCCGTGAAATCTGCTACCCTACAGCACTCCTAGCCTAGTGGAATCGTCTATCTCCCATGGATAAATGAAGAACACATTGTTCTTCACAGACTGGAACTCCAGTTAACTTCCCTTGATCTTCAAAACTCTGACCAGATGTAAAGAAAATGCAATTTGGTATTTGGATTATAGTAATGATGTTTTTCTCACCAAAACTAACAAAATAGATGAAGGTTGAAAGATAAAATACAATGAATCTGAAAAACTTGTTCTTCACAGACTAGAACTCCAGTCAACTTTTCTTGATCTTCAGAACTCTGACCAGATATAAATGAAAGACAGTTTGATATTTGGATTATAGAAAAGATGTTTTTCTCACCAAAACAAACAAAATAGATGAAGGTTGAAAGATAAAATACAATGAATCTCTCATGGATGAAGCTCTCTCAATGTTCAACCTTGTAATTTTCGTACAGATGTGTTTTGATATATATAGGTAGGTTAGGAAACGAATGGGCTGGATAAAAAGCCTTTGAATTGTGAAATAAAAATTTCCCGGATAACCACGTCCTCGAGCGACAGCATGTCGCTCGAGCAAAGGAAGGGCTACAGTCCATCGACGATTTTTCTGCTTTTGTAGCTCGAGCCAAACCTTGGCGATAGTCTAGCAAAAATCCGGGCCATTTTTCCTTCTTTTTCCATTCTCGAACCCTAGACCTAATAACCCAATTTCAATTATTTACACATTACTTCTTGACTTTTTACACATAGTACAACTTAGTCCTTTTGTTTACAGAATTGCCAATTACAAAATATCTAAAACCTAACAAGCTCCCCCTTTGGCATTCTGTGACAAAACTACTAACTAATCAAGGTAGTAATAAAAAATAAAGTACTGACTCAAAATCTATGACAAACTACTGACTTGAACACTTGTTTTCTAAAACAAATAACTTAACACCCAATGTCAAATGTGTGGAAAAATAGTATAAGTAAAGCAGTTCAAGTAGCTTATAGAATATGAGCAATCTACGAAACATATAGTGTTATTCAGTTTCAATCATGCATGCTAAATCAAGACGTAGTGACAATGCAACCCAACATACCACGAAGACACGTCGATACTACTAAAACATCAAACTTAATTTAGCATAATTGAAATAATCAAATCAAAATCAAAACTTATAGCAATCAAGGAGATAAAAACATATACATCTTGTCAAAGCAAGAATATATACTCCATTAAAATATCTACTCCCCCTTTTTGTCACAAAATGGTAAAGGACCAAGAAATATCACACAATCTCCCCTTTACTGCAAACTCTCAACGTTTTTATGCAGCACTAGACAAATGTATATATATCTCTCCCCCAACAACCCCTCTGACATAAAAATCAAATGTCAATGAATTCAATTTCAATTAAATTTTTTTTTAATACTAACATATAAGCACTCAAAAATGCAGTCGTTAGCAAGCAAAAATATAGTCAATGTACAGTAAGCCTTCCTACACACTTGACTCAAAGTAAGCATGGAGTAAATTGTATAAGTGACGCATATGTGTAAATCATCACTAATTTGTTGTAAGCAAGATCCCAAACCTTAATTTTGTGTGAAAGGACATGCAAAACATCATTGCCAACAAATGTATTCTTGTAATTATGAAAGTCAAATAATTTAAAGCACATTAGGACCTTCAAAGGAAAGCTCATTTTGTATTATTATTTTATTTTCTCTTCCTAACTTTTTGCATATTTATTTTCCATTTTTTTTAAATATTTGCAGCTCATAATAATTTTCACATCTTAAATGCAGACTCTTCTCCATTAAGTGACCAAAATGACCCCTATAGCGAGCTTTAGGCCGGTTAACCCAAATTAGTTGGCCATAGGCACCAGGTTATGAGAAACCCTGTAGGCTTAATCATTCAAGTCAAATACGCTTCGAAGAAGAACATAAGATGTTGATCTTGTTATAACAAGCGATAAATATGAGCTTATATCTAATAAATAAGGTCAATTCATGTTCAAAGTCACCTCACTAACATGTGACTACCATCCAAAATCTCACACACGTGGTAGAGTTCTACTAACAAGATTATAGTGTGAGCAGTGCAGATGGTATATGAAGAGACCGATACTAAGTACTCCATACATAACCTAAGCCATCAATGGAAAGTATGTTACGATACATCAATTTAAACCCATGCTTGAACACAACCAACAAAATCAAGTGTATTGTATATCAAGCTATAAAACTAATGTTTTTTTTAAACATGAATGCACCAAGCACACAATGAAAAAATAAAATCACACAAACAAAACACAAGGAAGAAGGTAGAAATGCATGAGAACAAATAAAAAATAAAAAAATATGGATGGATTTTTTACCTAGAAAACAAACAAACAGATGTGATGCATGCATAAATCAATGTCACACAATGAGAAAACATGAGCATGTATCAAATATACCTAATCAGTTAGGTATGTAAATGCTATTACCTTTGAGAGTACCGTGATCTATATCATAGTTTTTAAGATCACCCTTTTTCACCCAGACTTACCTAGTACTAGAACGATTCCCAGACAATAGTGTCACCAACTCAGTCAAACGACTCACTTGATTAGCAAGAATCCAATCTGACCATCAAACTCCTAATTTCTATTCTTATTAAAGCTCTTGAATCTTTATCTATTCAGGAATTGATGACATTTAGGTCGTATGTGTCCTAACTTACCGCGGTGAAAGTAGGTCGGGACAAACCTAGGACCAATGTTATGTGGACGCTGACGTCTAGTCCTAGGTCGACCAGTCCTACTGTCTAGTAGGCCTATGTCTTACATATCCCTTATTCTTAAGGTTGGGGTTAGACACATGTTTAGGCTGGTCAGTAGTAGGGACAAACGTGGTCTTAGATGTATTAGCACTGTTTTCCTTAAAACCAAGACCTCCCTTATTTCCAGTCGGCTTGCCCATTCCTAAAATGTTATCTAACTTTTCAGAACCACTAGAGAAGGCAAGCAGTTGAGACTTAGAATATTCTAGATCGTTCAGAAGGTTCTTAACCTAGATTTCTAAGGTCTCTTTCTCAGTGGTCAACTCGTTTAGATTTTTGGTAGAGTTCTGAAGGTTACCTATAAGTTTCTCTCTCTCTTTATCAAGCTCATTTACCTTTTCAGTACAGCTATATTGACCTTTTTTTTATTTTAAGACTCTCGTCAAATAATCCACGATAAGATTCGTGAATATCAGGTTCATCCTCAGATTCTTTCTCGAATTCCTCACTGTGTTTATCATTTTCAATCTTCTCAATTTCGTTATCAGATTCTATCATGGCCATAGATGTGAAAGCCATAAAATTTTGTTCATCCTCACCACCAGATGTATCACTCTAAGCACTCGAATCTGATTCATCATCATTCAAGGTCACTGCTAATGCTTTACGTCTTTCTTTATTTGAACTCTTTTTCTTATTAGGACATTCATTCCTATAGTGACCGTAACCCTTACACTCATGGTATCTAAGAGATCGAGTTTTCTTAATGGGAATCCTAGAGTTATTTTTCTCAAATCTATCTTTCGAGAATTTATTAGGGACTTCTTTTTCTATTCTTGAGGCTTTCTCCTATTTCTCATCACTTCTGAAATTTTTTAACGAAATAATCTATTTCATTATCCCTTAGAGTCTCAGTATCAGTGGACTCACTCTCCTCTTCTCTAATGGTGTTCATGGTGATGGATTTAACCTTTTTAGGTTGAGACATGGTGAGTTCATAAGTTTGAAGGGATCCTATGAGTTCTTCAATCTTAAGAGTGTCTAAGTCCTTACTTTCTTCTATCGCTGTAACCTTAGGTCTAAACCTCTCAAGCAGGGATCTAAGGACTTTTCTAACAATTTTGGACTCGGGGATCCTTTCACCTAGGTTAAAACTAGAGTTAACTATATCATTCAACTTAACAGAGAATTCATCGAATGATTCATCGTCCTTCATTCTAATCTCTTCAAACTTAGTAGTCAACATCTGCAATTTAGAGTTTTTAACAGTTTTGATACCCTTGGATATGGTTTCTAATATATCCCAAACTTTTTTAGCAGTTTCACAGATCGACACTCGTCTAAACTACTCAGCATACATAGCCATGAACAGGGCATGAAGGCCCTTACTATTCCAATTACACTCATCCTAATTAGTTTTGATCCACAGTAAGATATCAGTGGGTATAACTATACCAGCAATAGTTGTTGTAGGTGGAGCCTACCCATTTTGAATGTTAATCCAAATACGTTTATCCAACGCTTTAAGGAAAGCTTTCATTTAAACTTTCCAATAAGCATAATTACTTCCGTTGAAGAATGGAGGTACGGACAATGACTAACTCATCAAGAATAATATACTAAGGGTCAGGAATAGATTTAAGGATCTGAAACCAATTGAAAAATGTGTAGTTTGACCCTAACAACACCTAGAAATGGGTGAATAGGTGTATAATGCAGAATTTTAAATTACTAATGAATTAAATAGAAACATGTCACTTTTTAATTCTTTTCTAGATAATTAAACATGTAAGTCATTTTAGTCCTAAGTTTGAATACCGCAGTTTGTATGATCAATCAATAAATAAAGCAAAAGCAGTAAATCAACATGATCGTGGAGAAATCTAACTGGGAAATATTTCGTGCACTTTGCCAGTCAATCGACTATGAATGATTTTAAAAACTTATAGTCTATTAGACTAGATGACTCGTACTATTTGATCTCCTGACTACACTCCTTACAGCTCTCCCAAAGATCCTGTGCTCCTCTGCACCAATTCTTAGCTACTGTTGTCAAAGCTCTCCATGGAATCTGTTACCTACAACACTCCTAGCCTTGTTGAATCGTCCATCTCCTATAGATCAGCGAAGAAGACCTTGTTCTTCACAGAATGGAACTCCAGTCAACTTCCCTCGATCTTCAGAACTCTGATCAGATGTAGAAGAAAGGAAGTTTGGTATTTGGATTATAGAAATGATGTTTTTCTTACCAAAACAAACAAAATAGATGAAGGTTGAAAGATAAAATAGAATGAATCTCTCACAAATGAAGCTCTCTCAATGTTCAACCTTGTAACTTTTCGTACATATGTGTTTTGGTATATATAGGTAGGTTAGGAAACAAATGGGCCAGGTAAAAAGCCTTTAAATTGCGAAATAAAAATTTCTCGGATAACCACATCGCTCGAGTGAGGGCTCAGGGATGGTCGAGGGACAGCATGTCGCTCGAGTGAAGGAGGGACGACAGTCCAGCGACGATATTTTTTGCTTTTATAGCTCGAGCCAAACCTTGACAACAGTCTAGCAAAAATCCGAGCCTTTTTCCTTCTTTTTCCATTCTCGAACCCTAGACCTAATAACCCTATTTTCAACTATTTGCACATTACTCCTTGAGTTTTTACATATAGTACAACTCAGTCATTTTGTTTACAGAATTGCCAATTTCAAAACATCTAAAACCTAACAAGATTGATTGAAAAGAGCTTCTTGCTGCATAGAAATGCCCTACGAGCCTTACGAACAAACAAAACTTACTCCTCCTTCTCCTTTAGGATGGGATCAGCATTGGTGCTTCTTTCACTAATGATCTAACAATAATAGAGATAAAGAGTCGCCTTAATGAACATTTGAAGTAACCTTTATCAGAACGATTTATTAAAATAATCGAGAGATTTGCTAAGCGTATAATGTTAAATTTTCAACCTTTAGTCTCCCCCAAAACCATTCCTTATAGTATCCTTTACTAGAATGACCATCTCATTTTGTCCAACCCCTTTTTGAAGCGTCGTGTTTCCACTAGATATACATCGTAGATTTTTTTTTAAAAGAAATAATTTAATTGGGACAATTGGCCGAGTGGTAAAAGATGTGAAACTTATGGGGGAGGTCTTGTTCTTGTGATTCTGTAAGTGTACGGATCGTGAGAAGTAATAAAGTAAGTTTTTTAGTCCAAGTATCATTCCCAGATACTAAATTTTCGTGTAAATTTTTATTCCAATTCTAGTTTCAATCTAAACTTATGTAGTAACCAATTAACAAATCAAGTGTTTATGTTTTAACAAAACTATACTAACCAAAACTAAATTAACCTGACCAACCTAATTTGTGGAGACTTATGGGATTTAGTGGTTAGGAATTATGATATCACTTAAGTCAATTTGACATTCATTTAATCAAAATTCATTCAATCTCTTCTTCATATGTGTCAACAATCGAATTAACTTATTGTAGCTAGTGATCTCTCTTGAGTAACACTAATTATATTCATATTCCCGAATATACTATATTTCTATGTAAATTTACACACATATGAATGCTTTGACCTATAGGAATTATATGTAGATTGCATAGCCTAAATTATCTCTTGATTTCTTATAATACTTGTGTTACTTATTGCACGAGCTAGAATCATACATTACATCTCGGTTTCGATAATATCCCTAAATCAATCAATTGGTGATCAAATAATCGAAGTATTAAACATACAATAAATAATTAACACATGATCAAGTTGTATGAAATCAAATGAATTAAATAAACATTAAACCTAAAGTACATAGCCAATCACAATTGCGGAATTAAATGACAAAAGAATGAAAAGCATCATTGGGTCCAATACAATGAATAAAAAAATTTAATCCAAGTAATTGTTGTTCGTTGGCACCCAAATTCCATCAATGATCTTCAAGTCTTCCTTGATTTGTTGCAAAGCAATGGATTTTCCAAGAATAATTCCCAGTTCTCACTATTCACCAATTGACCTGATATCAAACTTTATAAACCCAAAGCCTCAGACATAGTCTTCATGAGGCGAAGTGTTCATTTGAAAAATAAATACATCATCAACATATAATAAATGACCCCCTAGATTTTCAAAAAAGATTTTTTTTTTTTAATGAAAAATCAAAATAGATGACCTAACTCAGTTCATTCCCATTTCACAACTCGGCAGTTCCTTCCCAGTTCTCACACCGGCTGCTGTAGTGTGTTATCTCTCTCTCTCTCCCACTTCGCCATCTCCGATTCTCCACTCTGAAGNTATGATTTTAAGGACTTTCCAATTTTGGTGTAAATTCCATACGAATTTTCACTCCATATTTCATGTCCTCTTCTTCCCTCTATTATCCCATCCATAATGAATGGAGGTTCTGTGGGAATTAATGGTGGTTAGATGCAGTTGTATGCTTAAATTTCAAATTCAATCTCCCTCCAACCCTTTTAATAACTTGTGGGTTGGGTCATCCCACATGGGCGACCCACGACCCGTATTTTTCTAACACTCTGCGTGTTAGATCTTTTCTTGTGTTGTATGTATGTTGTTTTGAGATTTATGGAAAAACTGGTTCTATTAATGAGTATCTCGAGAAGTTCTGAAATGGGTTTAGTTTAATCAGTCCTCTGAAAATCCCTTTCTCCATTTTCTTCAAAGCAGGAAGCATAGTTCTGCTTTTTCTATACTGGAAAATCCAGCAATGTAGTGAATTTGGATTCTTTTGGTTTTCACTAGTAACTTCAGCAATGGAGGACAAATCAGTCATTCAATGCTGTAAATTAGGAAGATGAAGCTCGATTTAAAAGTGATCAATTAGTTCTTGTGAACTCAACAAGATTTTAGCATTAAAGAAATTGATATTGAATAATTTGATAATTGGCCTTCTAGTGGCATTCCATTTAACTGCCATTTTTTCGTGTTTCATTCTGTTGCTACTCATTTGACAATTTGTCCTTTGATGTTTTCAACTTATAACAAAGAACGAATTTTCTTATCATCTCGATGAAGTTCGTGAATTTGTTTTAGTTTCACTTGCTTGATTTAAAAATTTTTACGAACTTGTTTTTAGTAACTTATTTACAAGCACTGGAATTATTGGTTTGTACCTCTATCGGGGTGAAGTAGTTGATTAGCCCATGCATTCTGCCTATACACTAGACAAACAGATCTTTTTGATGCTATATGACTGTAGTATAGTGGCTGTAAAGGTGTCATATATATACATATTTGTTCTTAGATTTCTTCGTTATGCTTTGACTTTTTTGAAGAATTCATAAGGCATCTTTATAGAAATATGAGGGCAGTATGTTCTATACTATGAAATCGAAAAAAGTTTACAAAGCTAATAAACTAGCAAATGTAGCTAAAATAAGTTTATTAGTTCTAACATTAACACAAAGCTAATACACTAGCATAATTTTTTGATACTTGTAGCAATTATAATTTGGAATAGGTTATGCCGAAAGTCAACAAGTTGTGTACACGATGTTTACTAATTCAGAAATCATTTGGAAAATTAATGTTTACACCTTCAATACTATGTTCACTATGGTGTTTGAAGTCCTTAAACGTTTTCTCTAATCTAATTAATTTACTGTTATATTAGGTAAAAAACTATGGGGTATCCAATTTTTAATAGCTTTGCTCAGCTACTAACTCGAGATCATTGCAGGGAATATTTTTAGATCAGGATTATATGGCAGATTTACACAACCAGATGATGCATCAACTACATGATATTAATGATCCAGATAAGGTAAATGTGTATCCATATGTTGAGCTTTCTTTCTTTCTTTCTTCATATGGTCTAATAATGAAAATAATTCACGGATTCCTATTCACTTTACAGGTAATTGTCAAGATGAAAGTTATTTCCAGGTCGCTTCTGAAGCCAAGAGAGCTCAAGCATAGTGGGTTGTTTTGGATAAGTAGGATATGTTTTGTTAGGTTTTTAATGTAATTGGCAAATTTGTGAACAAAAAGGATTAGATTTAATATGTTGTAAAAGTCAAGGAGTAAGTTGCAAATACTGCTAAATGAGTTGTATTAGGTCTAGGGTTCGAGAATGGAAAGAAGGAAAAAAAAGGCGCCGCAATTTCGCTTCACTGTCTCCATGACTTTGCTCCTGCTGTAGAAATAGAAACATTGTCGCTAGCTGTCGCCTTGACTTTGCTCGAGCGACACACTTTCGCTCACCTGTCAGAGTTCTGAAGATCAAAAGAAGGTGACTAGGGTTCTAGTTGTTGAAGAACGCGGAGTTCTTTGTTGATCCACAAGAGATAGGCAAATTCATAAAGCTGGAAGTTGATGCAGAATCACGAAATCCAGGAGGGCTGTGGGAATTACAGTCGGTAGGTCAGAAAGTACTAGTGATAGTCATGTCTGGTGGACTGTAAGTTCATAATTCGTTTATAGGGGATTGTTGAAGGGCAAAGTGTCGGTAGTTTTTACTCATTTGGGGTTTCTCTGTGATCATTCTGTGTTGTTACTGTTTTCATATAACTACGGTAATTCAACATAGGAAAATTGGACTATTTGATTAATCATCTAGAAATAATTAAAAGTGACTTGTTGCTATTTAATTATTAATTTTTTATTTTGCATAATCACCTATTCAACCCCATCTAGGTGTAGTTTAGATCGAACCTCCTAATTTCAATTAGTATCAAAGCCATATTTCAATTCCTGATCCATAAATTAATTTAGACGAGCCAGTCTCTATTCGTGCCTCCGTTTTTTTACGAAAGCAACTATGGTTACTGGAAAGTTTGAATGAGAGCATTCCTTAAAGCATTGAATGAGCGTATTTGGACCACTATACAAAATGGTTGTGTTAGGTCCAATGTTGTAATTGGCATGTTTGTGAACAAAAGGGTCGTAATCGAACACTTGTAAAAAGTCAAGGACTTGGATACATTTTTTTATAGATGTGTTGTTAGGGTTAGAGGTTGAAAACAAGGAAAGTGCAGCGCCGAAATTTCGCTAGACTGTTGCCAAGATGTGGCTGGAGTGGCAAAAATAGAACCTTCATCGTTCGTCAATCGCTTCGCTGTCTCTCGAGCGATAGACTCCCTCACTCTAGAGATAGACTCCCTTGCTCGAGCGACGTATTTATGCGGCCAAACCTAATTCGAAATTTTGAAGAGTTTTACACGGCCCATAACACCTAAACGTCCCAAACTATAAATACAGAAATCTGGGACGAATTTATGC
>CAIGRB010051812.1:74969-107028 GCA_903798255.1 Fraxinus quadrangulata | reverse complement strand
AAAAAATTTACGTGTAATATTATTTTATTAAAAAATTATAATTGATAAGATGAAAGAAAAAAAAAATTAAAATTTAAAGACGATATGAGCTTAGTAAATTACTTTTAATAGCCAGAAAAACGACAAGAATTTTCAACTGTGTAGGATTGGGTTTTTCCATAAAGGGGGATTCTTATGGGGGACAAGATCACCATTAAGCTCATTGAATCGTCACCTTCTGAATTTTTTATATTAAAATTCTATTCATTTTAAAATGTTACATTTTTCTTTTCTGATTAAGGTATAATCACCTTATTATCTTCAAATAAAAAAATATTAAAATATTCAAAAATGGAATTAATGTGGGCAATTTATATATTTGAGCATAATTAAATATTTCAGATGGAATTTCGCATTTGAGAAATTAATATGATGATTTTGAAAAGAAGAGGTCCACCCTCTGTTTGAAGAATTCCGACCTCTTATCGTCTCCCTTCGATAACTTTTCGTTTCTTAGTTGTATAATTCTTTATTTTTTATCGATACAAAATTGAAAAGTTCAAGACGACAATAGCAAATGATCTAATAATTTAATTAAGTTCGAATTCGCTTGATGTGTCCTCGATAATAGAATTGTGCACGTGATGTAATTAGCATTTACTAATCTGAACCGCCACTCCCTTAGCTTTTTGTGCGATAAACAAATATATTCATGAAATTATGGAGCAATAGATACGAGTAGTTGTGGATGAGTGATGGGAAGCCATACATATTGGCATTTATGAAAGAAGAATTGAATGTCGACATCAATCTCGTGTTATAAGAACCAGCCTGGCCTTGCTTTAATTAGAGTTGTATCACGTGTTTGGTAGAGCCACCTCTGCACTCGTAAAATCGCATTGCAGCCTTCAATTCTCCACACACGTTTGCACGTTTAATCTCGTTTTCTTACTTAGCCCCCAGTTGACAATTTTTTTTTTGAGATTATAAGGTAGTGAATCCCGCCTTCTAAACTCAAAAACACTTTGTGAAGCAGGAGCTTAATCATGTTATATTCATCAACAGTTCATGTTTGATTATTGGTTATTTATACAATATACCTGATCGAATTTAATTGTTGATCCGATTGAAGCACCTTTAGTAAGTCATTTTTGATAAGATGCAAGAATCGGTAGATGCATCAAGATATTCAGCTATGTTGATATATTGTTCCGTTGATTTGTTCTAAGCTTAAACTCTTATGTACCACAAATTAGTAAGTCGCTGATCACGATAGAAATATAATTGAAATTGAATTCTATTTTCATTAGAGTTTTATTTTTATTTTTATCTTTATCGATTATTAACAAGTTATATTATTTAGTATTTAAAATGGCCCATAGGTCACGTTAGTTTTAGGCAAGTTGTTTTAGCCACCTAGTCCAAATGTTTAAGGAATTAAAATAGCATTACTATGTTTTTATGCAATGAATTAATGTTTCATTCCATTGATTAGACAGTATTGAAATGTATTAAAGAAGAAAAATAAAGTAAAAGTTTATTTATTTATTTTATCATTCAATTTTATTTTACAACTCTTTTGGGCCTAGACAACACTGACTCGATATCGAGACATCTCTTTGGGATCGTTAGCTTGGCTTGGTTGGTTGATGTTGGCTCTGTCTGTTCTTTTGTGTTATCATTGACCACCAATTATTTTGTGGTAAAATTTTCACAAATGGGCTAGTTTTGGGCCTTGTAAATAATAATTAAAAAAAAAAAGTTTAAACACTTCGCCAAGGATTTCATCCCAAAACGTAAGACAGAAGAAAAACAATCGAATCATTAAGATTGATGTGAAGGATTCAAACTTCGTAGGTAAGTCTAATTAAAATTGTGATTTTGATTACAAATGTTGTTTGATTCTTGTTGTATAATTACAGAACGAATTGTCTTTTTTCTTTTTCCTGAACTAGTTGACAAACGTGTTCATTGAGATGTTTTGTGTTGAACGATTTTTGTAATACGGTGTTTTTGTTGTTATCATCTGAATACATTCATTTTTGGACAAATACTTACACTTCGTAATGTTGACTATAACATCTGTTTCTAAATTACAAGCATTGTTAGTAAATAAAAAAATTGTAATATTGGTTGTCACAATTGTTGTAGCGTTATTGAATTATCTCCATTTTTGGACCAATATTGTAACATTTCTGTAAAATTGGTTGTAAGATGAATTGTGGCCTCACTAAATTATGTCCATTTTTTTTTTACCAACATCGAGTCCATTGATTGCAACATTGATTATATTTTGCGGTAGATACGACTATCATTTGTACTTCAATACTATTTAAATATTAAGATTACTGCTCTTTTGATATTTTTATTCCATGTGTTGTAATTTTTTGGCAAAAATATATGATTTGATGAATATAAATGTGTTTTACACACTTATCTTGACTTTTAAATCTATTTAATATTTGTTTATTTAAGCGGATTTTTACTAATATTAGTGCATATATTGTTTGTTAGGTAAAGAGCCCAACTTGGATTAGAATCAAGCAAAAAGGAAGAGATTCGGGATAAAATGAGCAAAAGATGCAAGACAAATATCCTATATGCGGAGCATGCGTGGAAATCAATTCATAACGTTTGGTACAAAGATTTCCATAAGAAAAATGATATATCATCGACAAAATAATTGAATTCTGAAGTTCAACGCGAAATAGGTTGCAATTCGAATTTGTGAATCAAAAGTTACACGTTTTGAAGTTAGGCCATCGGAGTGGGAGTGCGCACTTGGGGGAAAATATTCAACAATTGATCGATTCCTATATTTATGTAATTGCTTTGTTTTCTCACGTAATTACTTCTTGTCCTACCATGTAATTAGACCTCCTCCACTTACATATAAGGATTTATTTGATGTAGGTTTCTGAGAATGAATTTTGTTAAAAACGATTTTTTTGAAATATATATTATTAAAAAAGTAAGAAAAAAAATTATAGAATTTACGTATCAAATTAATTTATTGAGCGAATATGTAATTGAAAATAATTTTTTTAAAAAAAAATTTAAAGAATCTGTACAAAACAGGAACAACAGTTCAAATGCTAACTATTTTTAACCAGCTTTTATTTTTCAAAAAATACTCAAAATTTGTTACATCTAACATGTTAGTCAAGACAATACCATGACGCTTTTGATGAACATCATCGTAACACCTAAAATATATGCATTGTCTTTGTTCTTGTAAGTGATATATTGTTAATATTTTGATAATGAACCTTTCAGTAACACATCAAGTCATATATCACATAATTCCAGACCAACTGATACTCATTGGTTACATCTTTTTATCATATGAACAAATTTTTTAGCCTTTTATTAATGTATCTACAACACTAGATAGTGAGAAATAATGGTTTTTGAAAACTAAAATTCATAGATATAATGATGGTAAAAATATAAAATAACATTACGACAACACTAAAAATAATTATATCACTTAAGAGAGACAGAACAATCAAGAGCTATGAAGTATTTCAGCCATCCTCGTGATATGCAGGTTATAGAAGAGCCAAATACAAACAAGTAGTGCATATGTATTTGATGTTGTTCACGAAAATATGTTTCGGATTTAAATCACCGCAAGTGCACGGTTCGTTGACAAGTAATAAAGTGGAAATTGTAAAATTTCGAGTATCGTTCCCACGAGGATTGATTTAACTTGATTTTTATTATCGCGACCTTAACCGAATCTATTAAAATTGAGATGTGTTTTTCAAAGTCTACGATTAAACTAAGACTAATATGCAAATTAAACTAAAATTACGAATCAAGACAAAAATATCGTTTTAATGCAAAAGATTTGTGTAAATTTAATATATGAAAAGTGCACTAGGATCCCGAATCACCAAGCAAAATTCACTTTTAACCCCTATTTCACAATTTGATAACACGAAGAATTAGTTGAAGAATCAATGTTTCTAACTTATCCAACAATCTCTTTCGAGTAGAATTGAACATATTCTAGCATACCATTTGACTATATTTCTATGACAAATGTAATATACAAGAATGCGTGACGTTCTATAAACACTTAGAGATTCACGTAAAGCATAGCGGTATATTTCTATCCCCTATCGGACCCTACGATGATTTATACCTTGTAGAATCTATATTCCTTCTTTCGAATGCATAACATAGATCACCCAAACTCACACAATTATCGTGCACTATAATTATGGATGCAAGAAAGTGTATATAAATCATTCAACATTCATCAAACGTGTTCAAATATCAAATTGCAAAATAGAAATTAAAAGATCATAATACGAGGTTCATCGTTCACCTAGTACATAAAAAGTTTAGCCTAACATGGATAAAATAAAATAACAACAAAAATAATAAAGAGAAGACATCACCAAAAAACTAGAATTTAGGTTGAAAATCTTGAATCTTCAATGCAATCCCTTGTTCTAGCCGTCTTCTACGCTCTTGAATGGTGTTTTCCTCCCTAAGAATGTGTAACCTACTTTTTGGACGAGTTTAGGGTTATATAGAACGTCCCCGAGTTAGTTTCCATAAGAGTTGGAGTTAAATTAGGAAACCAGAAAATTCTCCTGGATTAAGCCCGGGCGAGCGCCCAATACAAATTGGGGCGAGCGCCCAGGCCAATGTTTTGGCTTCTGTTGAATGGTTTGAGGGTTGGGCGAGCGCCCAACCCGTATAACTGGGCGAGCGCCCAGTTATAAGAAAATTCACGAATTTCCTTTCAGTAATTTGATTGTATCTTTCTCTCCCGATATCCGATTGAGCTGATTCAAAATGCGTTGGAAAGCTTACTTCAAGGGCTACAAATCTTCCAGAAATATAAATCTTCAAATTCGAACGTCTTCTATGTCAAAAATGGATCTCAAACTAAGACTGAAAATTCAAAGCATAACTTTTTTTGGATGGAAGTTGATTTGTGATAGTACTTCGACTCTATTTCATCCCTTTGGCTTCTTTCCTCATCCAATTGATGCCCAACACTCTCAAATCTTCATTGTGGGATCGACATAATTTTTCAGTATTTGCAATTGAGTCCTCAAACTTTCATTCTCTTCCATTTTGGTCCATTTTCGCTTGTTTTCGCATACTTTTCATTCTATCCATCAATGTGATCCTACAAACACAAATTACATCGAATTAAGCTATATTCAACACATTAAACTTCAATTATCCATGTTTGTGAACCGAAATAAACGTGTAAAAGCGCCCTTATCAGTTGTAATCTACCATTATTTGGTTCTTGTTACACTTGTTCAGGTTGCGATTTTAACCTTCATAAATTCTGTTTTGAGTTGCCACAATCTGCTCAATTTAAATCCCACCCTAAACACAATGGAATCACTTTATACAATTGCTCTATGCAATTTCAATCTCCATCCCACAATCTGCTCAATTTAAATCCCACCCTAAACACAATGAATTCACTTTATACAATTGCTCTATGCAATTTCAATCTCCATCCCACAATATGCTCAATTTAACTACTACAAAATTGTGATTAGTATACTATTTGGTCCAACAATTGCATAAGTTATGAATTGAGGCTATAAATTAACATCCATTTTAGTGTATGTCATCTCAAATGAACCCTCATCTAGTCATCTTACCATATCCCACTTTGCACGCTTTTCGCATTTAAAGTTCCTTGATAATCTGTTCTTTTCTCAATTCAAATCCAATTGGTTTTTGTGTATTTGGTAGATTTCTTGATTCTTCCATTTATTCATATATGTTTGCCTATTTTCAATTAAGATCCAGAACAATTTTTTTTTTACCAATTACCAGCATTAGAAGGAAAAAAAAAAAACCCAAAACCCATTACTTCCATTGATGAACCCATTACCATCTCAATTATTCTGGATTCATATACATATCAAACAAACAAGCATAATTTTTACGGTCTAAATAAAATAGAAAAAACACACAACAAATCAAATTCAATATTTTAATTCAGTATATTTAAAACAAAATCAGAACAATACCTTGAAGCCGGGTAGAAGGCAAGTTCCCCCTGAGGTCTAGAATCTTGATGGCAACTAAGTTCACGTTCTCTTGAATGTATGAAATCAAGATGATCCAGGTCCCTTTCTTTACACCAATTTTATCACAATTGTTGGGCTGGATATTAATTTTTTTTTTTTGAGAAAAAACCAATACTTAAAAAAGCGCAACATGACTACTGGACTGAGCCCAAAGTTTACAAGCACGTGCCTGCACTGGCCTACAAGTGGCTCTGCCCCTGTCTAGCATAAACCTTAACCTGAAAGGGGAAAGATGCACACTGCTGAGCATAGCAAAACGCTTTTATCTTTTGCCAAAGTAGTCGTACCTACTTTTTCGTCCGCATCGTTTTTCAATTGTTGTTTCTTGCAACCTTTCGTAGGCACACTTTGTTTATTGAATATGCCTGTGCTATTTGTGGATTTTGTAATACTTATCATATTATCATGCATTGACTTCAGGAATGATCACCAAGTTTATGTAAAATATCAAGTTAATCCATAAAGTATTTCCTAGGACCGAACAACAAAATCGTCAACTGCAAAATTAAACCGAAGCTTTTTTGAAATTGTTGGTTTGGTTCCACGTGGATCTGTTAACGTTTTGGGTTTAAGCCGAACCACGTAATTTCGAAGTGGTTTGGTTTAGATTTCAACATTTATAAACCGTTCCAAAAGGTCAAACCGTTTTTAAAAAATTCTAAAAATAATTTAGTCTAAATTTTATGCAATCCAATTAAAATTAAATGCATTCCAATTAAAAAGATTCATTCATATTAGACATAATTCAATTAAACTCAATACCTAAATAGACAATTATACATCTTAATTAATTAATTAAATTATATCCAAATACCCATCGGTCATCACAACCATGAATTTAAAACCTTCAAAGTTGGGTAAAATGTTAAACAATTGCTGTTAAACTATTTTTATCGACCCTTCATTACAATTAAATAGAAAACTAATTTAGATTTTAATTCAAACTCACAGATTTTATTTCCTTCTATGAATAATTTTCTCAAATTTTGCCTAAAGTTTCAAGTCAGTTTATCCAATTTTCTAATTTTTTGGTAATTGTTTGTTATGTTTTTATTGGTAGGTATGTTGTTTTGTAATAATTATTGTTGTGCTCCCTTAAATTTTTTGGTGGCAGAGTTTTTTGTTTTATTTATGTCTCAATTTTTCGGTCAAGTCACTCAATTAATTATTTACATTTTAACTTAGTTTCTAAATTTTACTATTAATTGATATAATGATTTGGTAGATTACTTAATGGTAGTTTTAAAATTTTGACCAATGAATCTTTCAACATATTATTTTGGCAGGAATTGAATTCAAATAAATATAATATTATCCTTCAAATTGCTAAAGATGTGTTAGTTATTCAAATATTATAATTATTTTTGAGTCTGCATTTCTTATTAGTGGTCGAGTTCTTGATTTCTTTAGGAGTTCGTTGAGTGCAAATAAAGCTGAGGTAGTATTTGCCCTAAAAATTAGTTGCATAATAACAAGAAAACTATAGTAATTTGTCAATATTTGGATGAAGTAGAAGTATTTGATAATTCACAAAAAGTTACAGTAGTTATGTATTATCGTATTTGATCTTTTTATTTATTTTCTTTTATTAGTTGTTTTATATTATTTAACTATAATTAATGAATTTATGTACTATATTCTTATTTTTATGGAGAGAATGAATCATGTATTACAATTAATATCGACTAAGAGTTTCAAATATTTCTATAATATTATTGCATTATAATGATTATAATTATATAACTTTGATTTGTGATTTTTTTTAATAATACAATTTATGTTTTAATGTGAAAATTTAGACTAATATTTATGATTTAATTTATTCGATATATATTAATTTTTCTTTGTTAAACCATGGTTTTCAATCGAACCAAATTGAAAAAAATAGTTTGAATTGGATTGGTTTGGCTTAAAAAACGAAGTTGTTTTGTTTGGTTTGAAAAAAAATTCCATACCGCTTCAAGTTTGATTTGAAAATTTGTCTTAAATCATCTAAATGGAATTGTTCATCCCTAATATTTCCTCAAATGAGCACTTGTCAAGAAGGTGTTTAAACTTTAAATTATAAATAATATCTGTTCAAATTTAGTTTTAACTAGTATTTTTATATAACCTATAAATACTATTAACTTATTCAATCTATTTTGGATTAATAGTAGAAAACCCCCTAAAAATATTTCCATTTTCGATATATCTCATATCTATTGAAAATCACAAAAAACCCATGTTTAAAAACTTTTTGTACGAAAAACTTTCTACCTCAAGATCCGTCGGATTTTCCATTAAAAAAAAAGAGTAGAAAATGCCAAAATTTAAAAGAAATAATTGTAGTTTTAGTACCTAATCTTTTATTTTTTTACAAATTAAATTCCATTTTTTCATATGTGCCACTTACAAAAATCTTTAAAACTTTATTTTTCACTCAATCCCACTTCATCTTCTTCCCCAAAAAAAAAAATTAAAAAAAAAAAAAAAAGTAAACAACAAAGATGAAAAAATACAACTAAAGAAAAAGAATTTCAGGGGTTTAATATAAAGCAAAAAATAGAACATGAACGTAAAGACACAATCAAGAAACAAACAACAAAGATTAAAAGAAAATCCAAAATAGAATCTGTTTAATAATCTTTTGCCTAAGCTCATCGTAAAGTACATCAGTCGAATGATGATATTACTGACCCCGAATCATCATTCACATAGGATTCGGAACAACCGAATGTGGGATTGTTTCTTGATGGGTAATATAAATCCAATTTCCACGACTCGTATTAGAACATTGAATCGACGGGTAACCATACTCAGTTGTCGACATATAAATCGGGGCGTGAGACTAGGATACAAACTCTCATGTTGCCTCATTGAATTTGAAAGTGCCACATCTTTCACTTTCCTTCTTCTCTTCCTCTTTCTTGATATCAACATTATCTTTTTTTCGTTCTTACATTTATTTGCCGAATTTACGTGCGCCATTTTTCCACAACAAAAAAATGTAATCGTGAGCAAACTAAAGTTAAATCATCCAATTGCAATTACAATGAAAGTTGAATGACGAAGACAAACGTAGGCACTGGGCAGGACAGGGTAAAGACAAAAAAGTACCACAGACTGCGTGTGTATTTTCACAGAAAGGATCGAAGGGGCTGAAGAAGAGCCCAGAAGCCCAAAAATCCCCTCAAACTCACCCACTCCCACATTATCCAATCTAATCCTAGACAATGCAAGCAGCACTTGCAGTCATGGCCGCACAAACAATTCTCTCTTCAACACCCCACCACTCTCTTCTCCCAATCTCCTACAATCCCACCATTTCCACCGCCACCTCACTCCCACTTACTTCTTCCTTCCACGGCCTCTCACTCAAAGCCGCCACCGTCCGCCCATACTTGTCCTTCTCCGCCTCCGCCGCCCAGAAGCCTATTGCCATTGTCGCCTCCGCCACCAAGAAGGCCGTCGCGGTCCTCAAGGGCACCTCCAACGTCGAGGGTGTTGTCACGCTCACCCAAGAAGCTGACGGTCAACTCTCTATTTATTCAATTTTGGACTAATTACACGCACTAACACTCGCAGATACTTAAATTCAATTTTTATATGCTAATTTAGGTTTTAGATTCTAATTTAATTCAAGGCCTGTACATATCCACCTGCAATTCCTGTATAGCTAGCTCCAATATTTTTAGGATTATGATGTGTATTTGTATTCTGAAATTATGTTTTTTTGTGTATATCTCGATTTTTAGGTCCGACTACTGTGAACGTTCGTGTGACTGGACTTACTCCGGGCAAACATGGGTTTCATCTAGTGAGTATTATGAGTCTTATTAATTCTTGAAATTCTGAAGACTTGAGTTTTCTTGTTCCCACAATGAGGGAAAATGATAACTAGATTTGAAAATGCGAATGTTATTAGCGTTTTCTTTGGGTTTTGTAGCATGAGTTTGGCGACACAACAAATGGGTGTATCTCAACAGGTTTAGATTCGATTTCATGTTTGAGATTATATATTTGTTCAAAAGTATTAGTTAATGGCATTTTCTTTAGATTATTAATGTTGGTGTGATTTTTAGGACCACATTTTAATCCAAATGGTTTGACACATGGAGCTCCTGAGGATGAAGTTCGCCATGCGGGTGACCTGGGAAACATAGTTGCTGATGCCAACGGTAATTTCTTTATACATTTTTAATTGTTGGTTATTCACTGAAATTGGCAGTCATAATATTTTTATTATTGCTTCTTGAATCGTTGATGCAGGTGTGGCTGAAGCTACAATAGCGGACAGTCAGGTTCTTCTCTCTACATCTCTCTACCCGAAGCATATATTTCCATTAGCGCATATGCTTGTCTCATCATAATTATAGTCTATCAAAGGATTTACAATTCTTAATGAGATATCCGTGGTTAAATTTTGCAGATACCATTGAGTGGTCCTAATTCTGTTGTTGGAAGAGCTTTTGTGGTTCATGAGCTTGAGGATGACCTTGGAAAGGGTAAAATTTCGCAATCTTACTTTAAAAAGGATTATGAATGACACTCATTCTTCACTTGAAGTATTCAGATTCTTTGTCTTTCTCCCTAAATCCCTTTGGTTTTTCATGTGCAGGTGGTCATGAACTTAGTCTAAGCACCGGCAACGCCGGTGGAAGATTGGCATGTGGTATGTGCCTTTTCACTTTACTTTTTTCATTTCCCTTGGTGTAGTTCGTATGTCCTAAACCTCTTTCACGCTTTCATTGAAAAGAGGTTACATTTGATTCTCACTCAGAAGATCATTAACTTGTTTTCTTTGTTTCACATCATAACTTTTCCAAAGTATCTACCCTGAACTTGATTTACGGACAAATTCTATGTAGGAAGTAGTTGCTTGCATGTTATATTTCACTTTGGTCATTATGCTTTCTGTCAACTATGAAGTTCAATATCTGACGTTGTTTTAGTGAGGATGTTTTATGAATAGAGTGTTTGTCATTGTTGGTTCTTGCAAGATTATTTTACAGCCACATTGGGTAGAACTCTCTTGAAAAGCCTAGGTAGAATTTTTAAATCTGCTTGCAATGAGAGGGTTTCCTAGTGGTTATAAGCCCACAAATCAAGTCTTAATATTGCAATTTTGGACGCAATTAGGGTCATTACAATTCACTCCTATCAGGATGTCCATGGGTGCCCAATATTCCCATCTAGGTGACTTTGCAAACTGATCTTCTACTGGAGGTAGCGAAACCCAAGTTGTTCGGTTCACAATAAGGGTCATTCCTAGAAGGGTTCCTGCACCGATACTCATTGTACAACCACATTAGGAGCTCTAACCTTTAAACCAACTTTTAAGGAAAGGATGCCCAAGTGGTTATAACTGTTAAGAATATCAGGGTAAGCTCGAACAAGAACATTTTTTGTTCTATAAAAGTGACTTCAGAGACTGACCCTGAGCACTGGGCAAAATTTCTGCTGTGACATGATATAGAAAAATGCAATTTAGGGTGGTTCCAATCTTTAGTTTCAAAGCAAGGAATCCTCCTTGAACTGATTACGGAAAAATCAGAAGATCTCAGTATTGTGCAGGCTGGGTGGTTCCACTACTTATGTTTATCTTTGCTGAATGTGGATTACATTCCATGTTGTTCTTGGCTTCAGTTGATGTTGGTTTTCTTATGTTTTTGGATCTATTTTTTACAGACTAATTTATTGTGCCTGTATTTATGTCTATATTTTGTGTTTCTTACAAGAATCTCATTTGTTGATAACTCTTGTAAAGCAAAAAACTTATGATCTAACTTTAGAAGCTTCATTTCACATCCTACTATTGTACATTTGTACTGTAAGGCTGCTTATAAATGTTTTGACCATATGTCTTCTTGCAAGTTTTTGATGCTCACTGATAAAAGGTTTAATATCAAGATCCTACTTAACATTTCTGAGAATCATGTGGTTGAAGGCAAGGAATTCCTGAAGACTAAAATATTCTACCTTAAGATTTAAAGGCCATTAAGGGAAAATTCAACCTTACATTTCCTTTTTGTACCTTTTATTTTTCAAAATATTGTCTTAAATAGATCAACTTTAAGAACCTGTACCATAATATTCTGCAAATTTAGACTGTAGACACATTCTAGTCGTTTGGGAAGATATATTCCTTTATATATTGGGTGTGAGCACGGGCATGATTATTTTCAATTGGTGCGTGGGTACTTTTACGTAGAGTAATCAAATTAATGCCATAGGAAAATCATAATTGTATATACCTCTGGCCTCTGGTCTCTGGTTGACTGTGATGAATACCATCTATGTACTTTACATAGAAAAAAGCAAGAAGGAAATAGCCAGCTTTACTTCGAGGTGTTACAATCGTAGAAAAAAGTAAAATGACATAACAAGACAAGTGTAATTAAGCGATGCACACAATAAGGACAACATAATATAGAGAAGTGGGCAGAAGAGAAATATAAGAATTAGAGGTAGAAACTAGAAAGATAGGAGAAAAATTGGGGGAGAAAACTATTCCTCCCTTTGGCAAACTTTATAAATCAATTTGTAAATCGTCAACTTCATTTTCTATCAGACATTTCAAAGGATCCACCGGTACTATCCACTACTTATTTTTATATATTTATATCACTTCAATCAATAATAAAGTCTGTTTACAATGGAAAAACCTACTCTTATAGTTGAAATCTCTAGTAAATTAGTAAAACTACCTAACTATCAAAGGGAATATTTCCAAATTTAACTTAATAATATGTAAAGGAAATAAAATCAAATCAAGAAAATACCTTCAAATAAATGATAACTTCTCGTCCTAAAATAGTTATCTAATCTTGTTAAGTCCTCAAGAGAATATCTAGTTAGATCTCCATCATGAAAATACAAGAAAAAACTCTTCAAGAAGGTAGGAGAAGAGAAGTTGAGAAGAGAAGAGAAGTAGAAAAATTAGTGGGAGAAAGAGAGAGAGAATTTATGGGTTTGCCCTTTTGTTTGGCTTTTATGTGTTCGTTAGTACCATTTAGGCAGAAGCCACACGGAACTATTTTGGGATATTTGATGAAGTGCGTCCCAAAACCATCGCATTGGATTCTAGGATATAACAAATAGAGTTTATAATACCCTGATATCGAGAGAGAAGAGCTTTGATGCAACTTGAACTGGATGAAGAATATAACTTAGTCCCAAACTATGATTGATATAGTCCCTTCTAGTGTGTGATGGTGAAAATACCCTTAATGTGTTCGATGTTGTGTGCAGCAGTTGCCTGATGCTTCAGGCATGACCAAACCATTATGTTAAGCATTACTGGATATAGTGTTAAATACTATTTGATACTCTGTTAAGATTGCTTGACCTTATGCAAACCATCACTTGTACTAGTAATTGAGCAAAGTTCCGAATTTCTTTTTAATGAATTACATTTGTTGAGTATAAAGTCAGAATGTTATGCATATATTATTATCAATGTAATATCTTTTATTTTTTAAAATTTGCAGTTACATAACTGACAGTCAATGCACTCTAGAAGGCACATTTCTGTAACACATTTTTATGAAACATCTTCATGCTTGTCAACTTATCCACCAAATTTTTCATCAATTTCACTCATCAAGTTTAAAATTTTCCTTCCAAGTAGCAAAAACAGGCGGTCTTCAATACAAATAAACGAACTCATTGTCTTACAAGAATATTATAGTTTCCACTTTACTAGAATATTAAAGTTGCCACTATATGAGATTGGGTTAAGTTCTTCAACTGGTGCTGAGTTACGGATACCCATTCATCAAATTCCATGCTATTTTTTTGACAGAATTATTTCCTTTCCGACTTGGTTATTTGGAGTTAAAGCGGGATGTGTTTTGTTCACTTTTACACATTTCAATTTTAAGTCTGAGAATTCATTACAACCTCATTGACTTTCCATGTTACCCTTATCTATTAAAAGGACAATATATACGCTCATTTTATATGTGTAATGCAGGTGTGGTTGGTTTGACTCCCCAGTAAGGGATGCTACATAGTTGGAATCACCCTGTTCTTCACCGCGTGACATTCTCACTGTATGTTTCCTATAAGGCATATGGAAACTGTATTTTTCAGTTGTATGATAGAAAACTGCCATTCTATTATCTCTATCCAATAATTTGAGATTGTATACACACTCTGAATGCAGCTTACCTTCGCTGCTTAATGCTGTTCAGTACTTTCTACCTTGTGAATTAGGACGTGATGAATAATCTTGTTTGTAGAGGTTATTTTTGCTTCACTTGCACGTCAAAGACAAATAAGGTTGAATGGCTGGAAACATTTTGCTCACTTTTCACTGTCGAAGGGTCATGTAAGGTTAAATTGTTTTCAGGGCTCTGTGTCTGTTTTGTTTATTAGGGTCATGAAGAAAAATGCAATGTGTTCAAATTCAAAGAATCAGATTAGTTACTTGGTGGATGACATTATTAAGATAGGAGAGACACAGATGTTCTTACATCAATATCCTACGGTTTGATGCCTATAGCATTGATTATAAGTTGGAATTATCAAACTAAAACATGGCAACATAGCAAAGTAATAATCTTTATAGCTGCTTACTTGATAAGTTGGACTACAAAGAGATGCTACCAAGGAAGAAAAAGAAATTTAAAAGTTTTATTTATTGGAATGAACAATATAATTTTGTTTAATACTGCATGGATAGTGTTATTATTATTTTATTACCATTTTTTCTTATAAGCTTTCAATTTGACATTAATTTTTACCTTTTTTACCTGAAAATTTTAATTTTTTTTAATACTTCTTCGTAGGATCCTGGCTTAACGTAGACGTGCAGTAACTAATATGGAAAGTAAAATGAAATACTGTGATTTGATTAAAAATTAAAGTTAGGTGACCCAATTGAGATTTCAGTACCAAAAGTGAAATCAACCATATTTTGGAGCTATGACTGTACGTCTAACTCATCAATGTACTTTTCGACTATCTAATCTGAAGGCACCACTTAGACGTGCATGAATTATGATAAAGGAAGAAAATAAAGGAAGGAAGTTACATCTAACTTGAATGAGGTGACATTTCCTTGTGTAGAGATGGAACATGACACGGACACATGGGAATTGCCACAAGAACACAATTAGGAAGGGTAGTTTAAGGCTTGTTGAAGAACGAACAAGTCACAACTCACAAGGCAAGTGTGAGACTTGCAGCTTTGCAAGTTGTAGAGTTGAGTAGAAGCACCTAATTTGGGTTGGGAGTTGGCATAAAGTCGGTATCATTCATAGTAGGACTTCAATAGCCACTTTATCTTTTGCTTTTATTTATTTGCATTTGTTACAACTAATTCCTCGACTTGTCATCTACACATCATTAACACAAGTAGACATCGCTAATAACACTATTGGCCTTCTATTTTGCATTTCATTTGAACGGGTTTATGGGTTTATGTAAGATCAATGGACATGACAATGAAAAAGATTTTAACCTTTTCGTTTCTTATTTAATATCGTAACATGCTCACACTTTCATACAAAGAAAACCTAGAGTGAAATTCCTTCTTGATATATATGTAATCAATTATCTATTGGGCCAATTGTACGCCACTTATGATAAATGGTAGTCAGGATTGAAATATGCACAAACTAATAATTACTCACCATTGAAAATAAATGACTTAACACACGGGATAAGTGTATTTTTGTACACTTATTTAGACCTTCAAATCAGAATATTTGTTGGTTATTTTAATGATCAATGACTTAATTCAATGTGAATTGTGATTTGTAGGTAGAAATCGATGATTATGGGGGAATTGGATAAAACGAACGAAAAATGGGCTAAAATACATCAAATCCAAAAATTGGGGATTATAGTGCAATAGCTCGAAAGATGTTTCGAACCTCAGGATGAAGATTCGAAAGTGCTATCAATCAAGTGGAAAAGAAAAGAAAGCAAATGACTAAAAAATATGGAGGACCAAAGTGTCCTGTAGTACAAGTCAGGGGACCAAATTGTAAATTTTTTCCCTAATATAGACCCATGTGATCGCATGGTGCATTTGCAAGAGGACTGTAGCCAAACTCATTGTACCATGCGATAGCCATGCCATCGCATAGCTTTTCGATTGGACAAATTTTCTTTCCTACTTCTGGATTCAATTCTATATGGTATGATATCTCCAGCATCTATTTAATCTAGAGGAAGGCCAGAACGTAGGGGACCTTGGTTTTATCATAGTTTGAGCAAAAAAGAGAAATTTGACATTCAAGAAGGGAGATTTCAAAGCTTGGGTCGGAAATTTTAGTGAAAATTTTGAGTTTTCATTCATTGTATTCTTAGACTCAGATGATGTTGTTTCTCATTCCTTTGTGTGTTTTTCATATGGAGATGCTAGGCTAAATACTTTTATGTATTGGATGGATAATGAAATTCTTTGATTTATAATTTTTAATTCAAGATTTTTCGTCTCTTTAGTTAATTCTTGTGTTCGTGATTAAGTATGCATTAATTATATTTTGTTTTAACGTTTGCGCACCATTCAGGCAAATAAGTTATTATTCGTAACGGTGGAAAACTCGCAATAGGTAGAACACTACATACATAATATATGGGCAATAGATATTAGAAATAATATTTATGGCGCGTGTAACCGAGTGAGATAGTCATGTGATTTAATGTATGCCTTGCATATAAATTCGGACTAGGAATATGATCGGATCGTGTTAAGCATATGTTATATTGAAAAAAAATTAGATATCAATGGACTATTGATTGTCATGAACACATTAATAACACTAATTTATATAAGTCGAGAATTAGAACTAGACATCAATAGAAAGAAACGAAAATTTAATACATCCATCTCGTTATTTAATAAAAATCAATATTTTATAGCTTTCATGTAGTTTAAATTAGAATAATAACTAAAACAAATATTTTATGTTACAATAGATCGAATTTGATAGTAATTAGTACAATATAATTAAACATTATTCCTCGTGGTACAATACATGTAATCACTACATATTATTTGTTAACGATCTCATACGTTTGCGGAATTTATTTGAACAAGTTCGATACATTATGAGAAAAAGAGAGATGATCTAAATCTAAAAGTTTCGTTAGCCAAACTAAATCAAAGAGGTAATCTATCTGTCAACCATTTAAACACAACGCTTACTAGGTTGAAAATGCATAAATGTCACATATTTGCCTTGCTCAATACCTCACAAAATATGAAAAGAAAGAGATGTAAAAAAAAAAAAAAAAACCCACTTTGAGTAAGACTTAAGGCTAATGAGAGCAGGTCAAGAGCAAGATAGCATAAAATTATATTGAATCAGCACCATAGTTTCTCTTAAAGTGTCACACTCACAAACAACGATTGACTAAAATTTTTAAACCAAGTTGAGATGAGGATAAAAAAATTTCGAAAATTATTCAGTTTCTGATGTATATAAGATTCATGACCAAAAGAGATCAATGTGATAACTTGGACCTTTATTACCAAATAGAATGTTCTCTTTACAATGGAGTGAATTCTGAATTCAAGTATAGAAGCTAAGGCAAGGAGTCAATTCCTTTTAGTATCTCTTGCTTCTTTGGTTAGTTTAGTACGAGTGGCAGGCGCAAACTGGCACAGGCAATATATGTAATCATAAATAGGCAATTAAAATAATAGAGTCAAGCTTTTGCAAGAGGATGAGTCTTTCAAGTATCAGTAGCATTCATAACCTATTCTAATCGACGAAGAAACATTATCAAAAATATTTTAAAACACATACTAAACTCAAATGTTGCTTTCATGTTTCATATTTACATATGTCAACTTGTTACCATTATGAATTTTGAAGTGAATAATTTTAAGACTTTTAACAATAGAATATAATTTCGAATTCGAACAAGCAAGCCCCCCACACACAATTACATCAAGTGAAAAAAATTGATTTTTCGTGTTCTTGTTTTATTCATTCTTGAAATCTGAAATAATGTTCGAGGAGTGTTGCCCTGAATGGATAAATGAATTTTTGGAGTAAATCATAAACGGTTCTAGGATGGGGCAATCGTGGTCGAGTACGGTTCCTTTATTTTGAGGGTACTACTAGGAACGAATTCAACGAGACGGAGTGGGGCCTCTAGCTCAAAGGATTAGAGCACGTGGAACTATGGAGTGGCATAGGATCAAGGCTGGTAAAATTAGTTCAATTTTTACCGTGATTGAATGTAAGTTGGGAGTGTTTTACTCATCTTCTAAATCTTTTTTTTTATAGCCCCATTTTGTGCTATATGTCTCAATTTTACGCATCTTTCTACATTTACATTAATCTAAGCCCCACTAAACATTTTTTTTTTTTTTTGTCTCCTCTTCATCACTTTGGATTTGATGTATGGCTTAATCTTACTTTAAGTAGCGTGTTAATATGTAAATGATGCGTGGTGAAGAACACAATATTAAGTAAAATCAAACAATATGTGAAGAACAAAATTATTTCTTCTCCGATATAATATTTGGTACAATAGTAAGGGATAGTTTATGAAAAAAATAAAAAGTGTGACAACCGATCCAAGTTATACCATTAAGAGGAATAGTTTAGGAAAAAGAGTTTAAAGGGTTTGCTTGAAAGCCAACCGAATCTTGTTGGTTTGCCTCACTTCCATCTACTTCTCTCTCTCTCTAAAAATAGTATACTTTTCTTTAAGTTTAAGAAGACATGAAGTGATGATGCATTATTTAGTGTTACAACGTACCTAATTTTGTTTTTTCTACAAGAAAAAAAAAAAAGACTTCTTAATTTTCTCTATTATTTGAAATATTATGATGAATTTTTTTTATCCCTTTAAAAGTGAAATCTCAGGGTGACATATTTAATAAGATAAAATGCACGCAATACAATCAACATAACCCCGGCTTGATTTAGCTAAAAATCTGAATTAAAATGAAAATGAAAATCAACAATTAATTTTAACCACACATTCATAAGATCCGCAACTTTTCAACAATACATCTCATTAACGTTTATCAAAATTTATTAAAAATCTGATTTTTATCTAAAACAAACAAAGGCATATTAAAATATTATTCGTTATACGCTTCGATCTTAAATATCGTTGTTCACTTTGTTAAAATAACACTTGTTCAAGTTGGAAACGCAAGGAATATTGGTGGCCACAGGCTAATTCATGGTAACTGTCGACCAGGGTGGATTTGAACTCCAAACACTTTAATACAATTGATTATATATACATACACACACAGATAGATAACCCATTCACAGTTTCTCTCATCTCACTCTCCGCTTTCTTACACTACTACTTAGTGTCCTTTCCAAGTCTTTCTAAATTCTAGTACTTCTCTCTTATATATTGAAACTTGTAACCTCTTTTGGGTATATGGAAATGGAGATGATACAAGAGTTTACAAAATACAAGGATCAAATGATCCTTAAAAGAAAGCGTACAAAGCAGCTAAGGCCATCACACTCTAGCTCATCGAGCGGTGGTGGCTGTGGTGGCGGTCGAGGAGGCAAAAATGAGTTCCGTTTATTGGTTTCATCTCCCACAACCACAACAACATCAAGTGGAATATCTACAAGTACTGAGGAAGATGAAGACATGGCCAATTGTCTAATTCTTTTAGCCCAAAGTGGGGACAAGGTGGAGAAATTAAGTAGCCGAAAATTCACAGAAATGGCCAATATAACACAAGGAAAGGTTGGCATCTATGTTTATGAATGCAAAACTTGCAATAGAACTTTTCCATCATTTCAAGCTTTAGGTGGGCACAGAGCAGGTCACAAAAAGCCCAAGTCTTCATCAGATGATCACAAAAAATCATCACCGTTCGATCACAGGGACGAAGAAAAGACATTGCTCATCACTAGGCTTAGTCCACCACCTTCGATCCAATCATCAAGCAGAGTTGATAGTAAGCCTAAAATCCATGAGTGTTCAATATGTGGTTCAGAGTTTTCATCAGGACAAGCATTGGGAGGTCACATGAGAAGGCATAGGACAGCACCAAATACTAGTAGAAGTGGCACCGATGATTCTGAGAAACATAGAAATATTCTTGCTTTGGATCTTAACCTCCCGGCAGCACCGGAGGATGATCACCGGCCGGATGAAAAGTTTCTTCTTTTCTCATCCCCGGCCTTAGTTGATTGCCACTACTAGAAAACAAGAGTTGACATTGATTCAACAGCTAAAAAAATTGTTTCCCATTCTCTTTTTATCATAATTATCAATTGTTATAATTCATAATTCATTAATATTGTCGTTATTAATTCTTTCTTTTCAAGTCTTTCTTGCTTTTTATGTTATGTTGAAAGCTGAATTCTTTGAGTAAGTAACAAATTACAGTTCACGGTTGCTTTCATTCACGAAAAGTTAGTGATGAGTCTCATTATTTTATTTTTTTATATTTATTTTCTCTAATTTCTTTTGAGTGGAAAAGGGATTTCTAACCCTCCAAAGTGTTAAAGAACGTGTAGTGTGAGTGAGATAGAGAAAGGGATGGCATAGCATGGACATGGTTAGGCATAACCAGCACCACAACTAAAGTCGTGGATTAGGTTGTCTTTATTTATTTGTTACAAAAAAAAAAAACTTCTCTGTCTGTTTCATTAAATGACAAAGAATCAAGTGGATGGAAAATATGGGTTGGTAACCGCCTATCCATGTGTGTATCCTACTGTATTAATATATTTTTCTATGTAATACTTCAAATTTAAGCTTTTTTTTATTTGTTATGTTTTGACAGTTTTAAGTGACTCTCATCCCACCAATTCACACCTACATATTCAACTGAATTATTCCTAACATTTCAAGTTTCTTAACTAACACACTACATGTATTATTCACTCATTTCAAAAGTGCTTCATTTGACAGTACTTTTAAAAAGTCAAAAGTTGGTTATGAGATTAGGAAGTTGTTTTTGTACATATTTTGATAATTTTCTAAAAATATTTTGGCTGACTAGAAGAATTTTCAGAAGAAGCTGATCATATGCCACATAGACCCTTAGTATAGTGAACGTGTATGTCCCATCTAATTCGTTCGACTACTAAAAGACTCGATTATTTAGATAATTGATTTTTTTTTTTTAAGGTGAAAAGGAGGAAGCTTATGTGCCAAACGAACACTTAGTATAGTGAATGTGTGTGTCCCACCTAATTGTTTCGACTACTAAATGACTATTATTTAGATAATTGACTTTTTAAGGCGAAAATGGGCTAAAATCAGAAAAAAGCAAAAGGAAAAAGGAGTCTACATGTTAGGAGAAATTAGGTAGAGATTACCTTAGAGCTCCACCAGATAATGATGGAATTAAATGTGATTAAGGGTCCATTTAATGTCGTGTCAACTGCCATTAAAAATTAGTTGATAAGTTATGTAATATAACACTCTGAGGTGGGCTTAGTTAATAATTCTTGGGAGTGTTATGTTCACGTTTCATTGATTATTGTTAGGGCAAGCATGTGGCCACGTCTAAATACATAGAAAGCGGAAGTGATTAGAGGATTCATTCAAAATAAACACATATAGTTTGGGGCTACATTACCAAAATATTCTTCTTAATTAATATTCCTCTTATATTAATTTTTTTTGGTTTGAAAAATTAGCAAACACCGAATGAATATTAGGCACGTTGGATTTGATGTTTAATGTACAATTATTTTTTAATGCAACATCTTAAACATGTCACATTGATCATCTTTCTTGATCGTTCATGGTAAGGGAGTTGAAAATTAATATATAGTCACGTACTTCAACACAAAATCTTATGTAAATGAGGTCTCCCTTTGGGTATTTTCAATAACTTGGCCATTAAATATTTGGTTAAATTTAGGCATTTCATACTTCAATGGTCATTATCAAGTGCTACCACTAGAGTGCAGTTTTAGCTCATTCGAAGTAATCGTGTGGACAACTCAGCAAAATACATAATTGAGGTGGCAATCATTACGACTTGACACGTGGTTGGCTGTCAGAAAATTCAAGCTTCTAAGTGAAAAATTGCCTAAATATTTGAAAATTTGTAAGCTAAATAGGATAGTATCATGTTGTAGTATCCCGATGTAGATATTGACTTTCACTTCTACCTAAATTGGTGCTAAGCATCCGTAATGTTATAAAACATTAACGATTGAACAAAAACACGAATACACGTGTGTGTCTGTGTTCAACATTTACTATGTACGAGACAGTGCAAAGATGAAGTAATGGATATTGATAGAAACAATACAATATGGTGTTGGTGCAGCCTGTTATTTGTCCAAAATGAATGACATTTGCCGGCCATTTTAACTACAAAGTATAACATTAAAGGAATAAAAATTATTACTAATTTTTATTAACCTAGTGGAGTTGACTTTTTTTTTTTAAATTTAAAAAAAATAAATAAATAAACTAGAAATGACAGTTAACTAATTTTTCAACTAAATTGAATAGGTAAAAATAAAAAAAAAAAAATATTGCATTTTAATGGTTTAAAATAAAGTCATCTCATTCAAAAATTATTGTTGTATTGATGATCGAAATATTGTTACAGGCCATTGATCTTTTCTTTATAATTATTGAGAATAATAAGCGAGTAAATTATTTAAGAAGGCGATGAGTTGAACAAAATAAAAAGACTCAAAAGAGTTTTGAGTTGACTTTAATTGTTCATATACATTTTTTAATCAAGTGATGAGCTATATGTGCACATATATATAATAACATTTGAGGGTTGTTGGACAAAGTATGTGATCGTAGTAATGTCGTAAGCCTGAGCTCGAGGTCATTGACCGAACTTAGCCCACCTCAATTACGTTAAGTCCAAGCTCGGGCTTAGGTTTGAGGTCGGGCTTCAAGCACTTTCGTGCAGTCTCCTTGCCCTTGTCTCACATCTTCTAGAGACCACAATCATATTTTGATTATAACTCCCTAATTTGCCTATTTAAATACAAAATACCAACATGTTACAAATTTGACTATAACTCAAAGGGTGCACTTCTAACATAACACGAACACCTTGTATGACAAATATAAGGACTACAGGATCCTTTTAGGACTCCATCTCCAACACCTATAAATACATGACACAGCCTCATTATTCAAGTACGTTTTTTATTAATATTCCAACATACAATCTCTTACACAGTTCCTCTTTCTGATTTAAGTATCGGAGGAGCGATGAGGACACACTTCGACGCCTTTGTTTCAGATATTGAAGACCAGATAGCGTGGAGTTCAATAAACCAGTTCGAGTGTGCAAGTTTCTGGTAGCATCAGTATTTGATAAAATTTTATCAAATTTCGATAAAAATTATTGAAATGTGTGATTGAAAAATTAATAAAAATTGTGGATCAAATGAAATTTGTTGATAAAATTAATTGTTGACTTTAATCTTAACTTTCTTATAATTTTCTAAGTTATACCAGCCAAGCACTTAGATGTATGCCACTGACTCAACTTCGATTATTGGTTTCACCGGCAACAATAATTTCATTTTTTCTTAAATTTATTTGAACTACAAAGTCAATAAAAGATCCAGGTCTTTGTTTTCTTGTATTTGCGAGCACGAACTTTTAAAATATGAATGATTCAATTATTTGACAGTGCACATTCATTTACCATATTTTTTATGCTAGCTGTACCAGATCAATGCCTCAAACTTATACAAGTATGCATATTCGTCTGTGCATATGCAAGCAAAAACAATCAACCCCAGTCGAGTAAGTTTTAAAAAAAATGTATTGGTCGGGTTTGCTCTTATGAGGTCAGCCATTTCGAAAGACGTCATCAGTTTTACTGAGCTGAACCAACGTCTTCTATTTGGATCTAGAGATCAACCTTCACAACTACTGAAATTTAGCAACTCAAGACACTTTTAGCATCTAGCCATGAGCTAGTATACGACTTCGAACATGGAAGTCCCTCGTTCCATAACAACAACGTCACTATGCCACTATAGTTTTAAGTATAACAATAGTCCTGAAGACAGAGCTATGCATTTATGTTTAGTTTGAATTTCTAATTTGTGTTTACATCAACTGCTAACTAGGTGACAACGTCAACTTTTATTGGGATATTGAGGTAGAATGAACCCTTTGACCAGACCATATACTGAGTAACAATCACATTGAGTAGAACTCATATTAATATTCTCCTAGGTTGCAGTTTAGAACTCGTATTATAAAATACAAGACCAGGAAATATTTCAGGAAATCCATTTCATTTTGCTCATCCTGGGGAACATATAGGAAATAAATACAAGTAAAAGGAAGTGCAAAAATATTCTGAGAATAAAAAGTCGTCCTCTTTATCACTATATTGCTCATGCTGACTGACCATGGTCCTAAATATTCTATTTCATTTCCAAAAATAATAATTCCAATTACTGACTGCCATGAAATCAAGCCCCCGTTTGGTTTTGATTAAAATCTTAATATCAAGTCAAAGTCAACCATTAATTTTAATCACACATTTTATGGGGTCCACGACTTTTCAACCATATATTTAATCAACTTTTATCAAAATATATTAAAAATCTGATTTTAATCTTTACCAAACAGGGGCCAAATTTAGGGTCTGGTGTAAGTTGCTTCTGTTGTGTTAATTATGTTCGGAATTTTTGATACCCGTTGTTGGGAATTCAAGGATCATGTATTGCTCGATACAATTTGATATGAAATCAATCACCGGATTGAGATGTCGAAGTTATATGAAAAAATAATGAAATATTTGATCACAAGTAAAATAATAAAAGAAAACAATAATATATAGCGGAGGAAATATGAATTATTGTACAAAAAATAATGAAGATGGAAAAATATTACAATGATCATAAAAAGTTATTAATCATATTTATCACATTATAAACTTGTATAGAAGAACCTAATAGGGGTAGGGATGTCAAAAAAGCTCGTTGGCTCGGACGGTTCGGGCTCGTTTGCACCGAGCCAAGGCTCGGGCAAAGCCTCATTTTTTTTTGCCAGGCTTTGCTAGCTCGGCTCGGGCCCAAAAAAATCGGGCCAAAAAAGCTCGAGCCGAGCCCGAGCTTTTTTTATGGGCTCGGCTAGTTGACATAACTAAATGTAGATAATTTATGAAATTATTTAAAGACTAATACTAGTGTTCCCTTATTTATAAAACATATAAACTATACTAATTTTAAATTATTTAAGTAAAAAATGTAGATTTCTCAAAAAAAAAAAAAAGAGTAGGCTCGGGCCAAAAAGCTCGGTCCGAGCCTCATTGTTTTGGCCGGGCTTTGCTCAGCTCGACTTGGGCCCAAAAAAGCTCGGTCCAAAAAAACTTGAGCCAAGCCCGAGCTTTTTTTTCCGGCTCGGGCTCGACTCAGCTCGTTGACTAGCTAAATAGAGGACATGTAGGGCGATGTCCAAACCCTAATAGATAAGTTGTAGTTGAAGTATGTCAAAAACGTATTAAAACGCGAAAACGGGATAGACAAGATAACCCTATCGCTCGAGTGAGAAGCTAGGACAGGTCTATTGCTTGAGCGCCAGGCGGTGACATGCGAGCAACCAAGTCTCGGGAGAAAACCTGCAAGTGTTGCTCGAACGGCTAGCTAGCGGTAGGCTAGCAAAAATGCGATGACTTTTTTTTCGACTCATAATTTCAACTACTTTGAGTTCAATACAAATTTCAACTTCCAATGAGCTTCTAAAATAGAACTTCAACTTGACATAGAATTTCAAAGCATTCCAAATTGAATTCTTTTTGACCTGCACTTCAATTATAATTCTTCAGTTACTTCAACAAAGAATTTGAGTCACACCAAAATTCTAACAAAAGTGCCCGTCCTTAATTAGCAAACACATTCTGCCTCACTTGAGCTGTAACATCGGGATGGAGCTTTAGCTCTGCAACATATTCTCTTGTTTCCCAAATCTCTGGAAGGGTGACAAATCTTTAGTCCACATCCCTATAAAAAGTATGTATATAAAGATTGATTTTCTATTTTTTTGCTTATCTCAAATTGTAAGCAACCTTCCTTGTTGAGATTATAGCTATTCTTTAAGTTTTCTAATACTCCCTATTTAACGTGTCATGTCATCAACGAATATGGACTATTCATATTTAAATTATTATTTAATGTATGCGAATATTATAAAAACAATGTAAGAAAAAATTATATCTCCAACTATAATAATTATATTTTCTTAATTTGTGTGAAAATAGAAACATGCCCACCTTTGTGGGAAGATGGAGTATATCCGTTGACTCTTATTAATATATTTTTTCCTTTTAAGTACATAGTATCTGCAATCGAGCTAACAACATTATGAATGTAGAATTAATGGTTGCCACAAAAACCAGGTTAGTTTAATGGTGGTTATGAAACAAATAGAATATGTCTATGGCAGTCTATGGGTTTAAAGGCAATGGCTAATGAGTCACAAATAGAAGCAATAGTCTAAAATATAGTGATATTATTAGTACAGAGACTTGAGGAGTAATATTGACGGATAAAGGGAAATAGAGTTCATTAAACACCAGAAGCCTTGATGCACATACGCTCCCTCCCTCCTTATATTGACAAAAGAGCAAATACACATTGAGACTTAGAGCACAACACTTTGTGAGCTTATAATAAAGTTCGATAAGCTCTGTCTAAGCATTCTCTTAGACACTCCCATATTGCAATTGATGCTACCAAAAATCGTACCTGTCGACCTCCGAGCTTAACGACTGAGAATGAGCACAAACGGGATCCTTCGGTATCTGAAACAAAGGCATCGAGGTGTGTCCTCGTCGCCCCTCTGATACTTAAGTCAAAGAGAGAGTTTGGAAAAATATGTGCTGAAGATTATGTAAAAACGTACCTTAATAATAAGTTGGAACGACATATTTATAGAGGAAAGTGGTGGACTCCTAGTAGGATTACAACATTGTCATCCCTAGGAGTTCCATCATGTTTGGAAGTTGTAATTCAATTGGTTTTGTACTCACGTGTTTTGATAGAGATGAGATTCTAGTGTTAGGATCTTCTCGGGATGAGATAATAAATTACTCGAGGACTTTGCTTCTTAGTGATCGAATAAGTCTTGACAATAAGCAGAGCCCTACTTATTCAGGAATTGCTCATTACAAGGCTTCAGTCGTAAACTCGAGAGAGAGCTATTGGATCGGGGTTCCCGAGCTCTAGGAAGTATGACCCCAAGGAGACCATGAGGGTCGCCCTTAAATGGGCCATTTGATATCGTCGGGGTTAGTGCCCGAGCTAATGACATGTTTGTTATAATCAGCAATGTTTCAGTATATGCTTTGTAATATCAAAATAATGGTGGCCTTGTATATCATCAAGGCACAATTTGTTAACATGACCTATGTGGAAGCGTTACCTGATCATTGCCCAAAATTGTTCGATTGTTCCTACTCGAAGTAGAATTCACTAAATCTCTATTTAGAAGTTTAGTTAGAGGATCCGCCAAGTTCTCAATCGACTTTATATAATTTAGGAAAATTATTTCACTTTTGATTAATTTCCTTATGTAGTCATGTTTTAGACTCATATGTCTAGACTTTCCATTGTATACCTCATTGTAAGCTTTTGCTAAGGTTGCTTGACTATCACACACGATAGATATCGAAAATGTATTATTTGATCCCAATGGTATCTCATACAGGAGATCCTTAAGCCACCCAACCTCTTTCCCGGTATCCGATAGTGTAACAAATTTGGATTCCATAGTTGAGTGTATTATACATGTCTGTTTCTTTGATTTCCATGAAACAATATCTCATCCAAGTGTAACACCCAACCCGAAGTAAATTTACTTTTACCCGTGCTAGATATCCAACTAGCATTAATAAATCCTTCCAACACAGCCGGAAATTTCGTATATTGAAGATCCAAGTTCTTCGTTTCTTTAAGTACCCAAGAACTCTTCCAATGGTCTTCCAATGATCATTGCTCGGATTGCTAGTAAAACTACTAAGTTTACTTATTGTATAGGCTATGTCGGGTCTTGTGCATTGAACTGCATACATAAGACTACTAATAGCACTTGCATACTCTAATTGAGCAATAGCCCTTCCATCATTCTTTATTATTTTCGAACTTTAATCAATTACAGTACTATATTCTTTCACATTCAAATGCTTGAACTTGTTAATCACATTTTCAATATAATGTCATTGACTAAGATGATAACCCCCACTATTATGTTTCAGTATTATTGATATCCACAATAACCCTTTCGTAGTTATAATAACGCTAGTTGTTACTTAAGTGAGGGATGGGTTTTAAGCTCTTAATGAAGTTCAGTACTAAGTACAAGTATCTTTAAAAAGTAACAAAGATACTGGAAGAATTTCATCTAAATAAACTTCGAGGTGGTGCCGCCTCAATAGAGAGTTAGAGTTTCTCTCTTAAAAGTTTGTTGAAAAGGATAAGCGTAAGACCATTATAGCGCTAAGCTAGTTTGAGAAACTTGGGAACACATGATACTCGTGTGTGTGTTCGAATCAATATTGTCATGCATGATAAGTGGTTTAAAGCTTCATTCTACATTTGATTCCGACTTTACTTTGTCTAAATTACACTATAGTTAGATTCAAATCGAAATATATCTAATCTTTATGCATGAGTATCGTATACTTTGAATATGAGACTTTATTGGATTTTGAACAAGTGAGAGATTATTGGAAAATTGTGTTCAAAACCAATAAAGTAAGTGTGGATGAAAGAGGAGAAAAATGGCCAATTTGTGGCCTATGCAGTCATTTGGCCATGTGACCATTAATAGGGAATCAAGCCCCTATTTCGAATCCTCTATGTGACCGCATAGAGGTACAGTTCTCTATGGGGTCGCATAGAGCAATATTTTGGATCGTTGGAGGTCGTTTTTGACCGTTTAATTCTTGAATTTGGTGGCTTTTCACTTCAAATTTGGCACTATTTTGTGCTTTTGATCAAGGATTATATATAGAAAATTCTTGTTCAAGGCAATATGTATGAAAAACACTTGAGATCCATATATCGTTCCAAAATAAAAGATCAAAAAACTGATTCTTCATTATATTCAGAATTTTTATTTGTGTTCTTCAAGTTTTGGGGATTATACTTTATACTTTTGATCAAGGATTATATATAGAAAATTCTTGTTCAAAGCAATATGTATGAAAAACACTTGAGATCCATATATCGTTCCAAAATAAAAGATCAAAAAACTGATTCTTCATTATATTCAGAATTTTTATTTGTGTTCTTCAAGTTTTGGGGATTATACTTTATGCTTGAGTATTTAATTCTTTCAAGGCTTGTTTAATTCTTCAAACCATTTGTCGGTAAACCTTCAAGCATCATTTTCAATTCGTGAGGGGCAAATATAGTTTGAGGACAGCGATCACACGTTCAAACCTTCAAGTTTGTTCCTAGTTTATTCGTTTTTTGTTCATCTCGTTGCTGCTATATTTTTAGATTGTTTATTTTCCAACTCTGGTGCTTTATACAACATATAATATATTTAGTGATTCAAAATCAACAATTAATTTTAATGTATTCCCAACCGGTATTGGACCTACAATCTTATTAGAGCAAAATGTCAACATGTGTTCACCATTCTAGGAAATCAATTTTCATTCAAAACATGAGTTGCGTCTATTTACAGTTCTCTACGCAAACATTCAATTTATGTTATCACGAAACGGTCGAATGCACTTAATCACATGCTCAAATATCATAAAATGCAATAAAAGTTTAATTTCTTTGCATGACAATGCTATTTATATTGAACTACACCTATTGGTCATGTCCAATATATCCCTAAGTGTACGTCATCACTCGTTAAATCTCTCATCATGGTTTAGGGAAATCGAACAATGAATTGGTAACCAGCCCTACTACATTTATTAGAACATAGTGCCAACCTTTGCTTACCGGTTTAAGACAAATCAATTCTCGATCAAAACGTGAGTCATGTATTTATGCACTTCTCTATGCAAACGTCTAACAAATGTAATATGAAGAGGTTTAATGCACTTAATCACATGTTTATTATATCAAATGCAATAAACTATTAAATGATATAAATGACTAATTAATATTTTACCCAATGACAAATATTACAGTATAGCCTTAATGCTCGTAGGCATATATATATACACATATATATATACACAAAATCAACAACCACTGCTATCCTGTTTTAGCCACCACACCACCACCTGTCGCCGCCAACAAGTGGATGCAATGGAAAAGAGGAGGGTTCTGTGTGTTTGAGGACATAAATATTTTCTTCTTGTTTTGTAGGGTGTAATAATGAAGAATTTTAATATAGAAATATGATTTCAAATGTAATAAGGAGAAAATTAATGTTTATATAATAAAAGTATGATTTCAAATGTTACGTACGTGGGATGGCTGATGAATCTAATTGATTTTCCATTCCTTTCTTATTCTGTTCCGCAATATTAAAAACACCTTCGAGTTTTGATACAAGTATTTATTGAAAAGTAATTTTAGATCTTGTTTTATATATTTAATCCTAAAATTTTATTCTCGTATGTGTATTCAACATGGACAAGGCAATTTATCCTCGTAAATCTTTGTTTGTTTTTTTTTTTTTGGGTAAACAACACATATGGATTTAGAGTCCTTCCAATGCATAAGCGCGATACTTGTGGGACCTTTACCCATTCTATATTTATCCGTGAAAAAGCCTTACAAGTTTAGCTGTTCGAGTTTTATTATTCAAATTTGGATTAATTTTTACCATGCCTTTTTTTGAAGAAATGACATCTCCTTTCTTGGTGCCTATTGTGTATCAACTTTTCAACAATGGCTAAAGAATAAAATATAATTAAGTTGGTACATTTGCTCACATTGTAATAACTAATAAGATTATCGCCAAAAACCACATTTATTGAATGTTGTTAGCCATGCTATCAAGAGTAACCAATGTCAACAAAACTTCTTTCCATACGATACATACATCAATAGATTCAACACATTACGAAACAATTAATCATCAGGAGATTAAGAAGTCTTGTTTTTGCCTGCGACTAATCTGCTTTCATAAGCCTGTCGGCGCAGGTCCAGGAGCACTGAAATCGGGACCATGCTCGGGTGGATGAGCATGATGGTGCTTGTGGCTACCCTTATGGTGGTGATGGTGGTCATGTTTGTGGTGGTGATGGTGGCCATGTTTGTGGTGGCTGGGAGCGTGCGCCTGCTGGATGTGAAGAGGAAGAGTCTCTACATCCTCTTGTTCAAAAACTTCAACATTTTCGCTTGGTGTTGAGTATTCCCCCTCACCGCGAGTGAGAATGGGAACACACAGAAGAACGAGGCCTAGAAGCAGAACGAGAGAGTTTACAGTACTCATAATTGGTATTTGGCGATGGCAAAGTATGAAAAGGGTAGAACTTTTTTATAGTTGATTCATAACCTCAGAATTAATTTGTGGTCAACAATCTGCTATATGCATTAATGACTTATATTATAACGCTCCAAAAATATTGTTGGGTTGACTCAAATTAGACCCTTTTTAAAAAAAAAAACAAAAAAACAAAAAAAAAATGTTTTAAATAGTGGATTTTTGGAGAATGTGTGATTAAAAAATAGAGAAAATTTTTAGATTTATGTGTAAAATATATTATTATGTGAATGCATGGCTAAAATTGAGTATGTAAAAAAGAAATTGAAAGAATTGGAGACGAACAAAGGTTTAGTATAATGAAGAAGTCAAAAGTAGTAATTAAAGTCCTGATTCCGCAATAAATTTGGGTGAAAATGGATTTTAGTAAGAAGGGCAATATTACTAATTATAAAATTGAGAAGAGGTTCTTTACTTGTACTTTACATAGAAGTGCTGAGAAAGCTGTATTAATTTTTGTTTGAAAATTAAATTTTAAAATATTTTTTATTTTAAAAGTATTTTTAGAGAAATGCACATTAGACCAATTTTTCTAAAGAGATGTGTTATGTGTACATAATGGACACCATAATAGTATCCATAATGTACACAGACGCCTCCCTATTGAGGGGGCCGCCGACGCGATAGGTAGAGGGGGGGGGGGGGGG